>JAJAGP010001540.1:0-69104 GCA_025084515.1 Ancistrus triradiatus | reverse complement strand
AAAAAGAGAATTAGGGATATTTACGTTATATAAATGGCTAGTACAGAAAGCTAGCTCGTATTAAATGGTTAGCTTAGCTTGTAGGAAAGATGTCAAATTCTGTCCGTTCATCGTGATAAAACGTTAACGCGGCCTGATCTCTACTATAAAGTATTCATTAGTTTAGAATTTGGATTTATCTAGCCAGGCTATACTAGGTGAGCAGGTTTCTCCATAGGCAGCCAGTGTTGGTGTTTATGCTGGGACTGAATGTCATGGTTGATTCCTGGAGCCATCATGTCCTGTAAATCCAAAGTGGCCCCCAGTGTGGACTTCGATCACAGCTGCTCGGACAGTGTGGAGTATCTGACGCTCAACTTTGGTCCCTTTGAGACTGTCCATCGCTGGAGGAGGCTTCCACCCTGTGATGAGTTTGTGGGTGCAAGGTAAACATGGCATGGAATCTGCAGGAGAAGATACAGGTCCATGGAATTGTGGTGGCTGTGGACCTGAAGGTCTGGGGTTCGTGCCCCAACAGTGCCGAGCTGTTAACATGTCATAGCTGCTTGGGTTGTAATGTTGTAAGATTATATCAGTTGTTGATCAGCCTTGTTGATGTGATCCTTGTTTGATGTCTTGCATTCTTCTCCAGGCGCAGCAAGCATACGGTCGTGGCCTACAGAGATGCCATCTACGTGTTTGGTGGAGATAACGGGTAAGAAGGAATACGCTTGTTTACTGGTCGTTATGCAGCAGCAAAAAAAAAAAAGCAAATCTTTTTTTTTTTCAGGAAAAACATGCTTAACGACCTGTTACGCTTTGACGTGAAGGACTGCTCGTGGTGTCGGTGAGGATGTTTATCGTTGTTTACTTTTTAGCTGTTCACGTCTTAGTTAAGAACCTCAGTTCTGAACGACTTGCAGAGTAATTGTAGATGTGTTAATGAGCATAAAACCGCTGTGTAACCGGACAGGGCGTTTACGACCGGGACTCCACCTGCACCCCGATATCACCACTCTGCCGTCGTCTATGGAAGCAGCATGTTTGTGTTTGGTATGTGACTTTAATGCATTTAAATGTGCGCACAGTCGACTCTGGTTATATCATGTTCCTAAAAATGATTTGATGAGCCTGTTTCCATTATGTCCTATGGGGAAAACCTACCTTGTTCCTGTATGTTAAAAATTCAGCATGGAAGTGTTTCTCTAATTTTCCCTCTTTACCTCCAGAACAGCGATGGGAAACGCTGCTTTCATTTGCTCCTCATAACAGAGAAAATATTTCAAAGTTGTATGACACCATCTCAGCTTTTGGCAACCAATCAAATGCTAAACTCAAGTCTACATGGGAAAGGGAATTGGAAATTTAAATACATGAGGAGTCCTGGGAACAGGCCATAGAGAGGATGAGATCTTGGACTTATTCAGTTTAAGGTTTTACACAGGGCGCATTTTTCTAAGTCTAAACTATCTGTATTATATCCGGAAGTGGAAGATAAATGTGATAAGTGCCATGGCTCCCCTTGTCATTTTAGCCATATGTTTTTCCTTTGCCTGGGTTGAAAGGCTTCTGGGCTGGGTACTTTTAACTATGTCTACTGTTCTTGGGGTAAATCTTCAACCTTCCCCTTTGATCGCCATATTTGGTGTTTCTGACACTTCACTCAGACTTAACTCTACACAAAAGGGTGGGGTGCGGGGGTGGGGTTGTTGTTTGTTTTTTTGTTTGTTCTGTTATAAAAAAAGAAAGTGCAACATGTAAATGGTGTTTTTGTTATTGTACGTATTACATTGTATTTTTCCAATAAATATTTGGGTGGGGTGTTTAAAATAAAATTTTGCATGATTCAGTTGGACTGTATTGTCACGTGTGTGTGTGTGTGTGTGTGTGTGTGTGTGTGTGTGTGTGTGTGTGTGTGTGTGTGTGTGTGTGTGTGTTAAAGGTGGCTATACAGGAGATATCTACTCCAACTCGAACCTGAAGAACAAAAACGATCTGTTCGAGTATAAGTTCGCCACGGGGCAGTGGACGGAGTGGAAGGTGGAGGGAAGGTGAGATGTCGTGTTAATTAAAGCATTACGTCTGCCTCTAACAGGCCACAGACTTAAACTTCTTAAACGTGGTTACAGGTTAGTTGCCAGGTCTGCACATGGTGCCACTGTGTATAACGATAAGCTCTGGATCTTTGCTGGTTATGACGGAAATGCGAGGTATGATCTTGCTGAATAATCCATCATAGAATGTGGTGTTGCTCGTATATTAGGTTAACTTGGGATGCTTTTCTTTTCAGGCTGAACGACATGTGGACCATCGGCCTTCAGGATCGGGAGCAGGCCTGCTGGGAGGCGGTGGGTATCTGTCCCATCATGACTCCACTCAACCAAGTCCATTCAGACCTCACTTTGGAGTTTCTACTTCTTGAGCTGCTTTCGAAAATCAGGGCATTTACGTATGGCTGTTGATGGTCGTGCTTTGGCCAGCCACTAGAGTGTGCCGCAGACACTCTGAGCTGTGAGCTGTGGAAGTGTTGGCCGAAGTTAAAGTCTAATTCTATAATGAAATTTTGGACAAACCAAGCCGTAAAGGGTTGATTTGAGTGTTTCAGCGCTCATTATCAGAGAACACAGCCCTTCCCTTTAGCACTAAGGGATTTTGACTCGTCTCTATGGCATGTACCCCAGGAAACACCTTCATCTCCAAGAGTGCCAATAATCCTGGTGCTGACTAAACCATTCTCGCTCTTCTCAGATCGAACAGAGCGGCGAGATTCCTCCTTCCTGCTGTAACTTCCCCGTAGCCGTGTGTCGGGACAAGATGTTCGTCTTCTCAGGCCAGAGTGGAGCCAAAATCACCAACAGCCTCTTCCAGTTTGAGTTTAAAGGCCACATGTGAGTGCAATTTAAACTTTATTTCCTATGTTTTAAAATAAAATCCAGGTTAAAGCCGTGTTCGTTCTTCTCAGATGGACCCGCATCCCTACTGAGCATTTACTCCGGGGTTCTCCGCCGCCGCCACAGAGGAGGTACGGGCACACCATGGTGGCATTCGACCGGCACCTGTATGTGTTCGGAGGGGCGGCGGATAACACCCTGCCCAACGAGCTGCACTGCTACGATGTGGACTCTCAGACCTGGGAGGTGATTCAGCCCAGCACTGACAGCGAGGTAACGTTACGCTCAGATGTCACATCACTGAAATGGATGAATTCAGACTGATGAGGGCCGTGTTCTCAGATGCCGAGTGGAAGATTGTTCCATGCCGCGGCCGTGATCCACGATGCCATGTATATATTTGGTGGAACGGTCGACAACAACGTCCGCAGTGGAGAGATGTACAGATTTCAGGTGAGCTCTTTACCTGAGGACTAATCTTTAAGGTTTAAAGTTTTATTAAGTGATTTATTCAAACAAGTAAGATTTCGACAGAAGGGATTATGAAGAGAAGTAACGTTAGGGAAGCATTGCTCTCCAAGATCATCATTTATCAGTGTATTAAAATGCAAAATTAATAAAATTAAATTAATTGTCATTGTAATCTGACAAAATAACAACATGTTCATGAGCAGGCTGTAAAAGGTCGTCTACTTTCCCCTCCTAGTTCTCTTGTTACCCAAAATGCACCCTTCATGAAGACTATGGCAAGCTGTGGGAGAACAGGCAGTTCTGTGACCTCGAGTTCATCCTAGGAGAGGTGAGCTAACGTTCTGTGTATTCTGACATCTCTGTTTGTTATGCACTCGTGTTTTCGGTTTGTTTTTGTTTTATTTTTTAAAATCTGCACCCTTTACCTTTGCGTCTCCTGTAGCGGGA
This sequence comes from Ancistrus triradiatus, assembly GCA_025084515.1. NCBI lineage: Eukaryota > Metazoa > Chordata > Actinopteri > Siluriformes > Loricariidae > Ancistrus > Ancistrus triradiatus. Next base: position 65,316 of record JAJAGP010001540.1, on the reverse strand, counting down.
GGAGAGAGTGCTGGGTCACATCGCTATCGTTACAGCGCGCTGCCAGTGGCTCAGGAAGAAGATTCTCCAAGCCAGAGATCGACAGAAACAAGTGAGTCTGAATTACTCAGTAAAAACAAAGAATAGAAGGTACAGGGTTCGAATCTGACCACTGTTTGGCCCTTGAGCAAGAGTCTTAACTTGAACTGTTTACATAATTGGATTTCAGTTGACATTGAAAGCTGAAGCAGTACAGAGCTTTAACGGATTAAATAATGAATGGAGTAATTAGCAGATTGGATCGGTAATCACTGATTCCTGTCATTTTCTTGTCCGTTCTCAGCATTTCATGCTTTGAGCTTAATCCATGTACCTTCCAGCTATTTATTATTATTCTTCCTTCAAACTCTCTCACCCCGTGACAATTTGCTATGAACATGCAGGATGGCGAGTGATTCCAGATGCTGTTTCCTGTGCTAGTTTTGTTTGTTTTTAGAGATTAGAAGTCGTACTGCGTCCTAAAACAATCGTCATATCTGAGGTACAAAACCAAAGCACTGTGATTTATTGTCATTTTAACGCGAGTGCACCCTCTGTCCCTGTAGAGGAGTAAACACGAATCAGCAGGTGAGGACGGCGAGGAATCCGGAGCAGGCAGACAGAAGGATTCGGGAGGTCCTCCCCTGCTGGAGGTGTGCATCAGGGAGGCGGAGGCTCAGCCGTTCGAGGTGCTCATGCAGTTCCTGTACACGGACAAGATCCAGTACCCACGCCGAGGTCTGCTCCCATCTGATCTGTTCATCCATCGGATTTGAAACTCGCATCAGATTCGCGCTGGTAGAAGAATAAAGAAAAGCATTTAGGGGTTAGACAGTGTGACAGTGTCCATGTTTATTTGAAATATAAAACTGCACACTTAAGACCGAAATGGCTGTTATTTAACTTCTAAATAACATTGGGTTCATTTTAATCATTACTCTCAGGGAAGTACAGATTTTTGGTCATCATGTTTTTCAGCATATCGGGCTATGATGATTTGTGTGTTAGTGCTCATATTTAATTTGTTAATCACACCACTGTTTTGCTTGCAGTTGACACTATATGGTACAGTCTTCTTATTTTTTCTTAAACGTACTAAGATACGCTGGCCGAACAGATGATTCAGTGTATTTTGGCCTACAGCTGTGTGTTCCGTCCCATGCTCGGCCTGACCCCGCTCTGCGTTTCCCCCCAGGCCATGTTCAGGACGTCCTGTTGATCATGGACGTATATAAGCTGGCCCTGAGCTTCAAGCTGTCGCGCCTGGAGCAGCTGTGTGTGCAGTACATCGAGGCCTCGGTCGACCTGCAGAACGTCCTCAGCGTGTGCGAGAACGCAAACAAACTGCAGCTCGACCAGCTCAAGGTGAAACCAGTGGGAGAGTACTGAAAACGTCTCAGAGATTCTGCACTGTCCGGCTCTAGAAGTGATTTATTCCTGTCGTAACGCTGCACTGCTCTCTTATCCTAACACGCAGGAGCACTGCCTTAACTTCGTCGTCAAGGAGACTCACTTCAACCAGGTCATCATGACCAAGGAGTTTGAGCATCTCTCCACTCCCCTCATCGTGGAGATCGTGAGACGCAAACAGCAGCCGCCTCCCAGGGTCTACTCCGACCAGCCGGTGGATATAGGTACGGCCGAATCCTCATGCTGAGAACAAATGGAGCTCCTGAAGGTGCCGGTCGATAAAGCATGTTGCCTCCTGTCCTATCTTTAGGGACGTCCCTGGTGCAGGACATGAAGGCTTATTTGGAAGGGGCGGGGCTGGAATTCTGCGACATCATCCTGCTGCTGGATGGTCATCCTCGGCCTGCTCACAAAGCCATACTGGCAGCTCGGTCCAGGTACGAGACGAAGCCTGGATGCTTCGCCCTCATTTTGCTTGAGTGTCTGAGTTTAGTTTGTATAATTACTGCCTTCTTTTGTAGCCATCAAAATTATTTTCAAGTTTTAAGGATTTTTTAAGCCTTCTTACCTTTTTACGGTCAAAAATCCAGGTGTGTTAACTCTCATTTTCAGATGTTTTTTCTAACGTGAATTTTCTGCATCCGCTCAAGTTGTTCACAGGTTCCTTTAGAGAATGATTTTCCGCTCATTCTGTAGACTTTTTTTTTTTTTTTTTTTTTACCATTGATGAAAAATGAAAATCCTTAAATCCAAAAATTCTGTGTTTTGGTAGTGAAAATTTGTAATGTTATGCTACTTGTTAAACTAGTTACCATGTGACCCTGAGGGACAGGAGTGCAGTCGGAGATGTTTGTATAATATGCAGGTTAATGTTTGTGTGTTTAGGTAATGGAAATGAATTTAATTTTATATAACGTACTCTCATTTTTATTGTTTGTGTGATTAGGGTGCGTTAAGGATTTTTAAGCCTTTTTTTAGGTGTGTTTACTCTTTCAGTTCATTTTTTCACAATTTTGTAATGTGAATGTTTTTGACAGGCTCCTGTAGAGAACTGTTTGCTGCTATTTGGTCTTTTGATTTGCTTTGATTTGATTTCTTTTCCGTCAGCTATTTCGAGGCCATGTTCCGGTCGTTCATGCCCGAGGACGGCCAGGTGAACATCTCCATAGGGGAGATGGTTCCCAGCAAACAGGCTTTCGAGTCCATGCTGCGCTACATTTACTATGGAGACGTGAACATGCCTCCCGAGGACTCGCTGTATCCTTGGAATACTGCTAAATGCTGACTTGGGGTATGATGGGATTTGTAGTCTGTTAAACATGAGCTGGCATTTGTTCCTTAACCTGAGCTCAGGTACCTGTTTGCGGCTCCGTATTACTACGGCTTCTCCAATAACAGACTGCAGGCTTACTGCAAGCAGAACCTGGAGATGAACGTGACCGTGGAGAACGTCTTACAGGTTAAAACCTCGCTCTCTTCCCTGGGCTCCTGTCCTGTTTCTTTCTCTTTACTCTCTTAATGTCGGTCTCGTTCTCAGATCCTGGAAGCAGCCGATAAGACTCAGGCTCTGGACATGAAGAAGCACTGCCTCCATATCATAGTGCACCAGTTCATCAAGGTGGGTGTGCTGCTGAGCGACGCCGTGCGCCTCTGCTGGTTACCCGACCAGGCCTAAAGGTCCCAGATGCCGCTGGTTACGGGTTACTGCTGTTAGTGCGCTGCTGCATGAGGCCTGGGGTTTATACCATAGCTTTGATTTGCTTCTGCTCCTGTTTTTTGGCCTGTGTTGTGTTCCGTTTACTATTTGTTTATCCGTTTTGCTCTGCTCTCCTTTCCCCCTGAAGGTGTCCAAGCTCCCCAACCTGCGATCGCTCAGCCAGCCGCTGCTGTTGGACATCATAGAGTCTCTGGCATCACACATATCAGATAAACAGTGTGCAGAGATGAGCTCCGACATATAGGCATGTCCAGTTTTTATTTATTCATCTCATGCCGTCATGTGTCTGCCCTTCATTTGCACCCCCCCTCCCCTCCCCCCAACCACTCTGTTTCCTCTACAACTGCAGCTTAAATCAGTAAAATTACATTAATGATCATTAAAGTTGGGTATAAGATGATGCATTGGCGTATCTAACCCCAATATGATGATATTTAATAGGGATTATGATGCTGAGGCCTGGCACCGGGGCCAATACAGACCTAAATTTGGTGTGTGGATGAACCTGGCACGTTCCTGAATCACTTTATTAAGCTCCATCCCTGAAAGGGTTTTAAAGCAGTCGAAACCAGGTAGGGATTTTCCCATAAGAAATAATGGAAGCAGAGCTCTCATTATCTGAATATACACTATCTGAGCTGAGGTTATTATTAATTCTAATGAACTATTAACCCAACGCTATTCAGTATTTCATTCCTTAATCCATTATACTCTCCTTGTGCTTACTTCTGTTACTTTCTGTGCTGCATTCCTGTAATATAGGAGTACTCTGATCTTTGTATTTATTCCTAAAACTTGCTATGAAAGTTGTTATGCTGGTTTTTATAAGAGAGCTTTTGTTTATGTAATTGGGACTGCAGGCATTTGTCTGCATTACATTTACCTGAATAAACTATTTGAATTGAATCTGGTCATGTTATTTCTGCTTGGATTGAGCTTTAGACACGTTAAAATATACTTGTTATAGAATAAACACTACGGATCAGGAGTTTGAGTATTCATCAGAGGTGGGATCAGAATATTTGCTTTAGTTTGATCCGTTCCTTGTCTGATGATGACTCGGGTTCTGTAACGATTCCTTAATGGTGAGGGTGAAACTAAAGACAGAAGGAAAGCCATCTGAACAGCAGCACAAAGAGCTCATTGATAAAGCCTGTGCTCATAAACAAACCTGCCAACAAGTGCACCTGGATCCGGGGTGGGGGTGGGGTCAGGCCACCAAAACCTGTGGACTATGGTGCAGTATGAAAAAAATCAGATTTACTCTTAGTATTTCTGTGAGTCTATGTTGCTTTAGAATGATCTGTGGTGCAGTGTCAGGGCCTTACACGAATATTAAATCATGAGACGTGGATTTTATGGTACAAAGTCAAGTGGTTGATCCCAAAAAGTAAAAAGGCTGTCTCTAAGTATTTCATTAGTTATAACTTAAAAGTACATTTGATATAACCTTAATGAACCTCTGCACCTTCAATGGCTTCGTTCTTTTAACTTGTAACAAATAAAATTAAAAACATATTGGCCAAAGAAATCATTAAACATGTTTTGGGACCTATAAGGATGATATGTTTGTGTTTCTGAAGTTTGGTAATGGTTTAGAAATTTTCCTCTGCTAAATCGTTACCAGATGTTTCAGTAGTAGACAGTCTGGGTTTCTTTAACATTTAAATGAAAATCCTTAATTGCAAAAAAAAATCTGTGTTTGGTAGTGAAAATTTATAACATTATAGTACTTGTTAAACAGGGGTGCAGTCTGAGATCCTTAATACAGGGGTGTGACCCATAAATAGATTGGTGCTTGAAAGTTTGTGAACCCTTTAGAATTTTCTATATTTCTGCATAAATATGACCTAAAACTTCATCAGACTTTTACACAAGTCCTATGCGAACCTCTAGGCTTAGCAGTTAATTTGAAAGTGAAATTAGAGTCAGGTGTTTTCAATCAATGGGATGACAATCAGGTGTGAGTGGGCACCCAGTTTTATTTAAAGAACAGGGATTCTAGCAAGTCTGGAAAGCCAGAGGGATATTGGATTGAAGAATTTTTGTGGACAGATTGAAAACCAAAATATAATTTTTGGTTTTAAAAGAAAAGCATTTGTGTTTGAGAAAAGGAAAACACTGCATTCCAGCATAAGAACCTTATCCCATTCTGTGAAAACATGGTGGTGGTAGTATCATGGTTTTGAGGCCTGTTTTGCTGCATCTGGGCCAGGACGGATCTTGCCATCGTTGATGGGAACATTGAATTCTGAATTATATAAGATAATTCTAAAGGTAAGTGAGGACATCCTGTCCATGAACTGAATCTTCAAAAGAAGGTGGGTCCAATGCAGCAAGACAACGACCCTAAGCACACAAGTCGTTCTACCAAAGGATGGTTGTTAAAGAAGAAGAATAAAGTTAATGTTTTGGAATGGCCAAATCGAAGTCCTGACCTTAATCCAATCGAAATGTTGTGGAAGGACCTGAAGTGAGCAGTTAATGTGAGGAAACCCACCAACATCCCAGAGTTGAAGCTGTTCTGTACGGAGGAATGGGCTAAAATTCCTCCAAGCCGGTGTGCAGGACTGATCAACAGTTACAGGAAACGTTTAGTTACAGTTATTGCTGCACAGGGGGGTCACACCAAGTACTGAAAGCAACGGGTCACATACTTTTGCCACTCACTAATATGTAATATTGGATCATTTTCCTCAATAAATAAATGACCAAGTATAATATTTTGTGTCATTTGTTTAACTGGGTTCTCTTTATCTACTTTTTGGACTCGTAAAAATGTGATGATGTTTTAGGTCATATTTATGCAGAAATATAAAAAAAGTCTTAAAGAATTCACAAACCTTCAAGGCCTATTGTACAACCCATTGTGTTTAAGTAATGATAATGAATTTAATTTCAAATTTCAAATTAAATCCAAATCTTTTAACCTCGCTTTAAAGGAATCACAAAGATGTTTTAAAAAGCAACATTGGAAAAACATCTGAATTTGAATTTAGGAGATTTTGTATATTTAATATATGTGTATAAAATCTTTGCATATTTTGTATATTTAGAAGATTTTATACATTTAGCTTATGCCTTGAGTTTAAATACATTATAACAGCATACTTGTAAATATCGAAGGTCTGAATTTGTAATGTTAATTTAATTAAAATTTTTTCACTGAATTAATTCATCAAATTGATCCATTTTTTTTAATTACCATTTATAACTCATTAAATCCCTTTTTCCCCCCACATTTGGACTTTTCCCGGTCAAATGTAGCTGTGGTGGGTTAGTGCCACCTGTGTGGGTTTGCGCTTTCAGTCATGATTTCTTGAGCTTTATCCCATCCAACACCACTGGAAGAAATTGGAATGCAGACTGTGAGCCAGAACTTGTGACCCAACATCAAACAGCCTTACTAACACTCCTGCTTCTGAATGGAAGCAAATTCAAAAGACAGGTGAACCGGTCCATATCAGTACCTCTGAGTTTGGAATGATGGTGGTGACCACATACTTTTGGCCATGTGATGCACGGATACAGAGAGCTTTATCACTCTGACTTGTCTAGAAGTTGATTCTGCTTTAGCTTTGTGCTGCTTGTGCCTTCATCCTCGACCTGCTCATGTTTCTCCCTGTGGAGGTTCCATGTGTCCCAGTCTGACTGCTATCTGATTTCAGCCTCTTAAAAAGCCCACATTGTCCTCTAAGATGATATTAATCACTTGGACCGAACAGAACGCCTCTTGTGGAGAACTGGATGCTTTTGGGATTATGTGAACGTGCCGTGTGTTGCGCTTATTAAAAACGCTGATTTCCCGACCGGGGCTGGACTTGTGGCTGCTGAAGAGTAGAGTCAGTCAGGAGGAGAAAAGCGTCTGGGCTGGACCTGCAGATGGAAAGAGCGAGGAAAGAAGGCGCTGGGATGGTTCTTCTGACCACTAAGATTGTGCAGAGGGCGTCGCTCTTCGTGGCTTTCGGAGGCTTAGTCACGACGTTCATCACCACCTTCTTGCCACTCTGGAAGACGATGAATTCGGAGCTAAATGAGATGGAAAACTGGTATGAAGGTCTGTGGCACACCTGCATCTTCACCGAAGAGGTGGGCCTGCAGTGCAAAGCCTTTGAATCGCTCCTCGCCCTGCCTCCGGTCACCCTTGCCTCACGGATTCTCATGTGCATTTCCATCGCGACTGGGTTCCTCGGGGTCTTGGCTGCATTTTTTGGACTCGACGGTGTTGAGATCGGTGCTGGCAGGCACAGAATGAAGAAGAATCTCCTGATCATTGGGGGCATTTTCATTTTGGTGTCGGGAGCCACCACGTTGGCGCCAGTCTCGTTGATAGCGTATGTGATGGTCCTTGAGTTTTGGGATGAAGGTCTGCCAGACGTCATGCCACGCTGGGAGTATGGCGAGGCCATGTTTTCTGCCTGGTTCTCCGGACTTCTGCTGGTGATCGGAGGCTCGTTCCTGTTCGTGGCGGTGTGTATGGGCGAACACGAAACCGAGCAGTGCAGCAGAACCTTCTCTGTCAATCACGGACTCCAACCACGGACTCAGAATTACCAAAAGACTGAGGTCTTATAGATTTTGTTTTGCTAGATAGAGTCTGATAGGAAAGTGCATTAATTATTTAATGAATCAAATGATTCGTGATTCATATAATGAATTGAAACATGTGATTTTATGATAAAATAAATGAATCCCTGAATGAACCAGAAATTATTCTTGACTCTCCTAACACATATTGGATCATATATTATCTAAATCAAAGACAACATCACATGAGTGCACCACATTATTTGGTGACATTACAAAGCCTGAGAAAAGAAAGAACTGTGTTTGGGGACTTCTAGAGTTCTAGGGTGACTGAGGACAAGCAGAGTGCAGGTGTGCATTTGGTTTACAATCAGCTTAATCCTGCCATTGCACAGAAAGTAGGACACTTCGTAGGGTGCCAGGGTGAGAGCAGGGGCATTTGTGCCTGGTGGTGAAGCAGCTGTACAGGTGTGAGTTACTGGAGCTGTTAATTTTAGGTCTTTAGTTTAAAAGATAAGATAATAAAAGGATTTTGTATAGTATAGTAACGAAGAGCTGTGAATAATTTATTCACTATGTATTAGTAGGATCCTTAAAGCCTTTTAATCGCTGTCATTTATTCCTCACCCTTATTGTAGCTGATGAAGTTTGCTTCTTTATTTTTAATACATGTTTAAATTGTATTCACCTCAACAGAACTTTGCAGCACAGTCACTTCAGTGTTCAGTCTGTTCCTGACATTTAAATAGCATGCATGTAGGTTCCAATCTCATCTTCTTAAGTCATATTATCGGCTCCTCGTTGATAGCCATGAATTATTTTCACGTATTGACCAGCATGGCAGGAGTAATCAGCTGGAGAGAAGTGCTCCATTGCAGGGAACCGGCTGCACCATCCCATGCAGTATTCAGCACGGCGCTTCTCTGGTTTTTTATTTTGTGTAGGGCATGCCATGTGGAAGTGCTGTACTAATGTAGGGCACTGGGCGATCGAGTAGAATTAAATAAAATTCACCGCTATGCACGTGTTTGTCCTTTTAACCTTGATCTACAGCCAGTAAATTTTACAACGCGGCATGATGTAATACTTATTATGACCACGAGAGGCCGCTTGTTCCTACAGTAATGTTGAAGCATTTGCGAAGCTTTGCTAGGACGCGAAACGACAATATAAAAGCGTTTTGTCGTCCATAATGTGGATAGATTATGTATTGAGAAGTGTTAGAAGATTACTTTCTCTCTCGTTTAAGTCTGAAATTAAGAGAATTAACCCCAAATAAACCTTTAATCACCGTCTTTACAAGTACAGTAGTAGTGCCCAGGAAAAAATGTACTGTGAATTGCTTGACAGTTTTAATGTGAACTTTCACAGTTTGACCATAAAGTTCACAGTTCTACTATGAATTTTTTATGGTAATTTGGCCACTTCATGGTCCTTCTGTGAAATGTCATAGTACAACTCTAAACTTGGCAGACTGACCATGAATTGTTTCACAGTTGTACTATGAATTTTGATGGTAATTTGGCCACTTCATGCTTCTACTGTCAAATTTCACAGTAAATTTTTCCTGGGTGACGGTGACAAGTGCTATCTTGATTCAGTCGATCCAAATCGACTTCTTTTATGGCAGAAAGGTCCAGTACGTGTTGCCATCATTCATAATTAACACAATAAGCAACTGTAGGACAACCAGGTGAGTGCCAGGTGTCTGAGCCAGCATCTTGTGAACTGACCCTATGTGGGAAGTACAGGCACGTCATCAGGGCAGATCTAAGGCGAGCGTTGACCAAAAACACACACGAACACACCCTGCTCTTACTCCTTTTCAATAGATGTTAAAAGTGTTTTCACATCTATATTAGATAATCAGTATTGGGATGGGTCCCTTCTGGCCTGGAAGGGTTGACTGGCTGTGTCTGAGGGAGGGTAGACCTATTTTCACAAAACCCACTGAATTCTAGATAGATTCCAGATCCCCCACAAACCTGACCAGGGAAAAGTCCTGTAAAGGGACCTTCCTTAGACCTGGGTGATCAGTAATCCATAAGAAGGCAATCTGTCCTCCAATTTAGTGAATTCTTACTGTTTGTACTCTCTGAAGTAGTGGAAACACTGGTGGTGTGGGCAGTACGTGTCTTTGCCTGAAGCTATATTTAGAGGACAAAAGTACTGGTGGCAACTTCCATCTGTAAAGCATGGTGGAGGGCGCATTGTGATTTTGCTGGCACTGTGACCTGAGTAGTTTGCAATGCACACAAAGTACAGAAAATGCATATTAATATACAGTAACTGCACTATTTGATTGGTGAGAAAGTGGCATGCTGAGAGAAATCATGCTGCGTTAAGCATCTCCTGAGTGACTCCATCAATACTGCATACTGCTGCTGATCTGAACTGCTGCTGGCAACCGGCCTGCAACTGCAGAGAGAGAGAGAGAGAGAGAGAGAGAGCAAGAGAGAGAGAGCAAGAGAGCGGGCGGGGGAGAGGAGCGGTAATAAGTCAAAGAGAGTGTGATTGAAGGAATGAGCTCTAGTAGAAGGGAATCGGCACTTCCTGAACTGGTTTCTACTACAGCTGCTGCTCTGTGTGTGAGAGTGCAAGTGCGTGAGTGTGTGGGTATGTGAGGCTCGCGGTGGGACCTGGTTCTGGTTTGCTGCAGTAAAAGTGATGCAGGATCAAACACAGCAGTCCTAAGCACAACATTCACCGGTGCTTCAGAGACAGGAGCAGAAGTGCAGCGTAAAGAAGGACTGGTTTGGATCTGCTGGAATGTTCCCCAGTTCCTCCTCCATCCAGTGAGCAAGGACCTGGATCTGACCACACCTGCTCCGTCCAGGTGACAGGTGAGTCCGGCTTGCTCCTTTTTTTATTAGATCCTGGGGAGCCCATGATCTGGGAGCAGTGTCAAGCAAAAATATCTAGCCAACTGCATGCTGTAGACTAATAGTGTTAGTGTGGGCACGATGTTGAAAACTCCAGAAGTGTCTGAGCCACTCGTGCCAGCATACCATTTCTGCTTGTGTATTTTACTAATATCATTCAAGCAAGGAGAAGAAGAGAGCAGTTTTGCTCTCAAGCACATCCACAAATATTTTATCCAATACAGGTCAGGGCTTCCACACCTTCCTGCGTAACACTTTTTGAGAAGCGGCTTCTGTTTTGTGTACAGCTTGTGAGATTGTTGTCACATGCACAGACCGAGTATTCTCAGTCTTAAAGACTTGTAAGTCCTTCAATGTTGCTGCTGGGTTCTCAGTAGCTTCGCTTTTTGCCCAGTTTCCTCCTGTCTGTGTTTGTAATAATTCAGTTTATGTTTACTTTATGCACTTTGTAAAAACTGAATTGAGTAGAAACCCAATGACAATGCCTTTCGAAAGATTCAAGAGGGTTTCAGGCCTGCATATTTAAAACCGTTGCTGTAATGATGGGAAACGTACAGTATATAATAGCTTTTTTATTGCTAGATGGAGTTTCATTATGCAGTCTCCTTTAGCAGTCGGATCAGCAGGATGCTGTGGACGTGCGAGTGTGTGTTTTAATGAAGTCACGTGCTGTGCACCACGACCCTGCAGTGTACTCCAGCTTATACTCTGAATTCCACAACAAGATCAACGCCTATCGACTCTAAACTCCAGTGGCCTTTACAGAGTGAGACCCGGAGTGCAGTAGAGTAACACAATTAATAATTACGTGTACTTTACGTTACATGTGGGACCTTTAATGAGCGAGGGCTTGAATTGGGGTGACGTTGAGGGTGCATTCCTGCCTTGCGTCCACTTTCTGAGGTGGTAATGATGTAATGATGTGATCTGTTGATATCACTAACTCAGTGTATGTACGTTATATTTTGGGTACAGTACAGGGAGTGTGAAAGGACGTGGAAGACAGTATCCTGTATGACTGTGGGGCAAACACGATCTGCACAATCTATATCTTGATCCTTATCTCTGCTTGGTGTTTTGCAAGCAGTGAAGATGCCGCCAAAAAGAGAAGGTCTTTGTTGTGAATGTCATCTTAAAAAAAAGGGGGGGGGGGGGGTTAATCATTAACCGCGGGCCATTCTTACGTTTGCAAAAGATGCAGGTGAAGGGCTGTTTATTCATGTCACGCTGACATTTCATGCAAAGCGTAGAGGAACCGTACAGGAATGCACAACTGCAATGATCAGGCACCATTCAGAGTCAAATCAAACTATGGCTGAATGCGTAATTGGAATCCACAAACCGTATTGTTCTGCAAATCTGATGCAATCAGTGCACAGACTGAGACGTTCTCCTTCGTCCCACCTGTGATCTGTGATGGGATTTCCTGTTGCCTTTGAACTCTTGTGTTAGCTCGAACATATTTCAGCTGATAATTTGTCTGATAGCGTGTTCAGTCCAAAGGACCTCTGCCATAGAAGTGCGTTCTGCTGGATGGAGGCTTTGTGGAGTAACAGGATTGAACCTTCTATAGGTATAGCCTGATTTTTATCCACAGAATTGTGTCTGACCATGGACACCAGTGCACCTTGTTTTTAGATGTACCTAAAACTTAAAACCAATTTAGGCTCGGACTTAAATGCGTTTGGATACGATAAGGTGGACATGGCAGTCTTGTAGACTGAGATACAGATGTGTTACTTTTATTGATAGATTTGGAGGAGGTGTGAGTTTGGTGCATTCCAAAAACCAGATGTGACATGTGGTTGTAATGACTTGATCGAAACAGAAGGACCAGTGCTCAAGCCCCAGAACGTCCTCTATTAGACCCTTGAGCAATTTAATATCAGCTGTAAGAACAACTCATTGACTGATAACGCTTCATTCTCCTAGTGACCCGTTTAGAAAGACTGAATCATTTGTGAATGGACTTTATATAACAGTCTGAACCCTGAGGCCACAATCACACTGGACGTTACAAAAGCTACAGAAGTTTTTGGACGCTTTAGTGTTAGTGGTGGAAGGTTGCAGATTCTACACCAACTGTAATATATGCAGTGTTTGGATGCTTGGACTTGTGGGCGGACCTTCCAAGCAAGGCAGAGAGACGTGCGTCAGAAGGCCGCAAATCTTCTTAACCTAGTTTGGGTTTCTAAAATGTAAATATCTGGGAAAGCCGTGAAGAAACAGCCAAACAGTAAATCCTGTGTACTGACTTACTGTAACGATTAAACCTATTAACAGCGATCTGCACGAACTTAGACTGGATGTTTAGTAGGACGTTTGCAGCGAGGGAGAAAATGTCTGAGATTCCTACATGCATTTGTTTCTATTTAATGAGCAAAAATTTGATGACAGTGAGCATTTGTTTGGTCTTCGTGTAGTTGTTGCAAAGCTTTCAGGTGTGTATTGGGGCTTTATCCTGCTGCAGGATCAATCCTGGCGCTCTCAGGCGTTGCTGTTTTGCATGCATGACCCAAAATCCGTGATGTACAAAGAGTGTAAAGGAACGGATTTGCAGTTGCTACGGGGATCGTTATAAACTGTGCAAAAATAGCGGCGTCTTTTAGTCATAGTAATGATGCTCCAAGGTTATTTTTTATGTAAATGATACCCACTATCACAGGTAACATGAAACCTCAAGAACCAAAAAGAATGAAAGAATAGTAAAGAGCTGCAAAAAAGATTTCAGATTCTTATAAACTTATATTCATCTATTCCATATAAATCATGTATAGGATCATTTTACATAAGTACAAAATGACATCTTCTGCATCTTAAAAACCAAAATAGGATTTTGCCCGGAGTTTCAGATGCCTCCAAACTTTTTGCCGTGGGCTTGTTTCCGCTCCTGTGTGCTTCTCCCCCCTCATTAAGGAGCACTATTGTTCTTTCCACTCTCCATTTCCAGGACCTCTGGGTGTGATGTGAATATCAAGTGCTCCTCTTTAGCTCGGCTCGTGAAAAGCCGCTTTAGCATTTAAAAACACTAGACTTGAGCTTGGCCTATTCTGGGACCTTGGCTGTACTCGTCACGAGGGCAATTTCTGAATATCATGGGGGTAATAAAGGTATTTATTTCATCAGTCATCAGTTTTGCACAGCTCACACACTCGGTGGAGTCGTCATGCTCGATGTTTTACATGCTGGTACGAAACGTGTGCAGGTTTAAGTCAGCACTATTGGTCCGAGGATTTTCCGATATCAGTTACTTTAAATCTAAATGAGTTCCGCTTTCACAATCAAGCAACACAGCACAAGAAAACCTAATACCTGTATGTTATATATGATATACAATAGGTGATGCACCAACAATAAAAACCTGGTTTATTTGTGTTTTTGAGTGATTTTAAAAAATGTTATTATTGATTTCCCACATGAAGATGACTACAGATCACATATCTAAGGTCTCTGGATATGGTGACCAGCATGAGAGAGTTACAGTCTTTCTCCCAGGCCTGTTTTGATTCCTCTCACCTATCCTGCATTTTCTTAATCACATTCTCTGCTATTTAAACTCCTCATTTGAAGCAGTGGTCTAGAAAATATCTCATTGTTTTAATTTAGAACTAAACTGAGCTCTGTGGTGTCATTTTTGCAGTGTAGGATTGTAGAGAGCATTCTTTTTGGTATCTAACACCACTTTTTGGACTTTGTTGGTCCTTGCCTGCAGTGCAGTCCTTAATTGTTTACATTTCAGTGAGCTAAACTTAAAATAAAAGACAATATCTGCATGAAATACTGTTACAGTAGATCCACATACTGAATGTTCTGAGACAGTCTAACACATTAACCTTTGTGGAGTAGAATTGTGTAGTAAACCATCCTCTGAGATTCTATAACCGGTGCACGGTGATGATTTGTGTTGTAGATAAACTGTAGCAGTAGAGTTTATATCCTCTTTGTTCTGTGTCTCAGGCTATGTGCAGTGGCTGAGCTCTGATATGGCTGAACAAAACCTCAGGAGTCCCTGCTGCTGCACTGCGTCCGGCTTTGCCTCCTTCGCTCCTTGTGGCCAACCGTAATCGTTTAAACCTGCCCGGCCTCCTTGGGCTTCCCAATCACTGGGCCTCCTGGCTTCACTCTGGGCCCACCATGGGAGGATGCCTCTCTAAACCCAAATCAGGTGAAGTGTACACTCACTCTGAGCTTGGTCCAGATCCCGCTCGTGTCTGTTTGCATCTCTTTATCGTACAGCCCACTTATCCACACCCACAAATCCTGCAATAATTGGCACTTGTTTCTTCGTCTATATATAGGTCGGTGTAACCTAGCCCCCTGACTGCCTTTCTGCTTTGTTTTGCTGCTGCAGGAATTTTAATGCTCTCAATTGCTCTCTGTGTTTAGGATTAGGCTGCGAAATATCTTATTGCTGTTTATGAATTACGGCTTCATCTGGTTTCAATGGGCTTGTTTTTCGGGCGTGACAGAGTGAGAGCCTCTGCTGTGCGAAAAAACAGCAGTGCAAAGTGTGGACTGTGGCTGCTCGGTGATTAACGTATTTCATTTAGGAATGCAGCTGTATCAAAGTTGCATTCCTGAAAAACTGTATCTATTAGAACCTCACTGCTTAGAGAGACATCCTGGATTCAACAGACTGACATAAACACATCATAAACAGTAATGGTGGCACATGCTGTCATAACCAGTCTTAAAACAACCTCCGGTTACCTGTAATATATGTTCTAACATTACTGAAGGGTACCTGCATGGCTCCTTCATAATATGTTCACAAAGGATCGAGACTGTACATATTAAGACGTTTTGTGACCAATTGTGAGGTGATATTAGAAGATTTAGAGTAAACATGCCTATAAGCGCAGCCATTGCATATATTGCCATTGATATAATATCATGTCCAGACTAAAACGTCTAACGTTAACTTCTAAATTCTTACAGGATCTCCATAAATCATCCAGCATCACTATGAACTGCTTGTTAACGCGTTATAAAGGGTAAATAGACGTACGCTTTGAATAAAGTGTTATATTTAAAACTGATGTCATAGCAGTGACTTAAACGTCTCATAAACTGAGCACTCCACGATGTTACATGTAATAATGTTTAATACTTAAGTCGTAAGGCTGACATAACCATGCTGTAAACATGTCATAGGGCTTTGGCAGCAATTTTAGGTGAAATTCTGTAACAACATTTGATACTTGTGTCGTAAGACTGATATAAATATCCTGACAGATTCATAATATTTAAAAACGTAGAGATGCCATAACAATCATAAGACTTGTATGCTCTGATAAGATCTATATTTGAACCAGGTGTCTTAAGGCTGACATAACCATGTAATAACCATGCCTTAACACATACCGTGACATAACTTTGTTAGTTCTGCTCTACGACGAGCTTATGTCAACATTCCTGTGTGTTACAATGTGTGTAAAGTCACTTTATAGCAACGGTCTTATGAAGACATAGACGTTATTATGCTTGCATTAGTGTGTTCACCGTCGGGTATCATAATATTTAATCCTGATGTAACATCGTGAACATGTAACAGCTAATATAGACGATATAACTTAAAGAAGTTGCAGCTGTGCCTTTAGCTCTCCATCGACTGAGTAACAGTGTCAACGCTGATGAAGCTTTCCTCATTCTTCGTCTCCGCCGCTGGCCTGGTCGTCTCTTATGATTTTCCATTGGCTTTAATTAAGCTTCTCTCAGCAGGTGTGAATTCTCTCAGAGATTAGAGCGTAAGACCCGGAGTCTCAGCACATTTTTCCAGCCGAAGCAAGAACGCAGATTCTGCGGCACAGCCCTGTTACACAGCCATTTGAAAAAGCAAATGGCTGTGTTCTGTAAAGTTACTGACACTTCTAATGTTCAGGGTTTGCTTCTTTGGAATATAAATTGTAAAGTGCTTAACGGATGGGCCTGCACACCTTTAGTTATATTAAACATGACTAAATTCAGAAGAACAGATTCGAATCAGTCCATATCTATTTGCACACCACTGGAGTTCATGATCGCTCCAGTGTTTCGTGAACTGTTTTGTTTTTTTTCATTAGAGGTGAAAGTTGAGCTCACTCTCTTGGACAAGGAGAAGGAAGTGGACATGATGTCTCCTAACGGGAAGGCCAGTCCCTTCTCAGAGTGCCGCCCTAATGGCTCTCTGGGTCACTGTTCGGATGAGGACCCGTCCGTCCTGCGTCCCTCACACAAACACCGGGACTACATCGAGGCCGCCGTGTGCCACGTCAAAGACCTGGAGAACGGACAGTAAGATGCCCATGCTTTATCTACTCCCTCCCCCGTGTTGTGTGAGAGTGTGTGTTGCGTGCATGATGTTGGTTGTTTGCACGTTTTAAGTGATATGTGCTTTCAGAGGGTGACGAAATCCTCACACTCTTAAATTTGAAAAGTATTGGTTTGTTATTTGGATTCCTCTGTAGTGTGAAGCTGTTTAAAGTTCCAGGCTATGTGTGTGTGTGTGTGTGTGTGTGTGTGTGTGTGTGTGTGTGTGTGTGTGTGTGTGTGATTGATCTGCCAGGATGCGTGAGGTAGATCTGGGGTCGGGCAGAGCTCTGCTCATTAAGGAGCATGGAGAATTCTCTGCCATGGGGCACAAATGCCCACACTATGGGGCGCCGCTGGTTAAGGGTGAGTCACGTCATTTCTGTAACATTTCAGTGTTGTACAGTCTGATCTCTGGTCTGATCTCTGTATTTCTTAAGTTTGGAGTAACACTGGTCTGGTGCGTGGCACTGAACTTGGGAACAAAATTGGGACACAACCCACACCTTTAACCCAGAGGGACAGAAACAGAACTGGGACTTATTAACATTTTTATTTCTCTGTATAAATTTTGCTCTCTAGTTAGACCTATTGAATTCCCCAGTCCCTTGCCATTGCCTGCTGTGTGCACAATTAAATTAATTATGCAGAAAGGCTCCTGCTTTGAGAGTAAAACATTCCCTATAAGAGGTCATCCGGTTTAGTGATTTTATTAATAGTAATGAATGAAGCTTTCCTCTCAGGAGTTTTATCTAAGGGACACGTCCGATGTCCGTGGCACGGCGCCTGTTTCAACATTGCGACGGGAGACATCGAGGACTTCCCTGGACTGGACAGCCTTCCCATCTTCCAGGTAACATCTGATTTATAGCTGCAGTGGCAAGACCTACATAGTATTGTCCTGTTGTTTATACTGAAACATTGATAATACGATTACTGATATTTATTTTATCACAGGTCAGAGTTGAAAAGGAGAAGGTGATCATACGGGCAAACAAACAGGTAAAAGCATCTCTCCGTCCTTCAGTATTTCAGCTTGCTTGCTTATTAAAATGTTCATGCGTTCTGTTTTGGCTCTTCAGGCTCTTCAGACTCAAAGGAGGACAAAAGCCATGGCCAAATGTGCAGCAGTCATCAACTCCAGTACTAGCTTCAGTAACGTTCTTATAGTTGGATCAGGTTAGAACTGAGAACACCTCGAATCGGACTTTTTAGACAAAGCGCCCAGGGACAGAACCTACCCACTGTTATGCATGGAGGAGAATTAAACAGTGCAGTTAATGTCTATCGAAAGCATTGAGTGAAACTATTCCACTGTGTTGCTCCATTTGCATGCGCGTTCTCTCTCAGGTCCTGCTGCGCTGGTCTGTGCGGAGACGCTCAGACAGGAAGGATTCACGGACCGCATAGTCATGTGCACCATGGACAAGCACCCGCCCTACGACAGACCTAAACTGAGTAAGGTTTGTACAGAGTCAATGCAACGGACAGTGAGAGAGGAGAGACTTCTCATTAATCTGCTTACTCCATAAACCGAACTTTCAGTGCTAGGAAACTATAAACCTGGATTAATCACTCCAGGAGGCCGTTGATACATCCACCCACCCATGTCTCTTCCTTTGTTCCTTCTATAAATCACACTTAACATGTTAGGATGGAGAAACTGATCCTGTTAAAGCCTGTATTTTTTTAAAAGTTTTCTCACTCTTCATTACTTCTTTTATTCTGTCGTGTATCCTGTAATGATTTCTGTCTCATTTCAGTCGTTAGAATGCACAGCTGAGCAGCTACAATTGCGTCCCATCGAGTTCTTCCAGAACCACGACATCGAGCTTTTACTGGAGACCGAGGTGAGACCGTGTTTACATATTTATCTATACATCAATAACATAATTACAGCATATATGATGTTTGTGCATGTTTAATGAACTGCTGAGGCTACAGTAATAATCTGTGTAAAGGAAGTCAGAATGAATTCCTTATTAGCCCTCATGCAGACTGTTTCTGATTCATTCTTCACTTATTTCTTCCTCCTCAGGTTGTATCCGTCGATGTAAAGACAAAAACGGTGATGTTTCAGGATGGGTATAAGATGGAGTTTAGGAAACTCTTCATCGCAACAGGAAGCAGGTACCAGCAACACCTTAAATATTACTAAATGCCCAAACAGTCATTATGAGCTACTAAATAATAAGCTAATTAACAAGGTTATATAAAATACTTTTTCTTTTTATGTTTTAACCCCACTTGTCCTGTTTAGGATGTAGCGGATGATCTCATGATGGGCTTCCTCTCCCTCAGGCACAGCCAATCATATACAGTGGGGCAAAAAAGTATTTAGTCAGCCACTGATTGTGTAAGTTCTCCTACTTAGAAAGATGAAAAAGGTCTGTAATTTTCATCATAGACTATCATCATCAACTATGAGAGACAAAATGACAAAAAAAATCCAGGAAATCACATTGTTGGATATGTAAAGAATTTAATTGTAAATCATGGTGGAAAATAAGTATTTGGTCACCCACAAACAAGCAAGATTTCTGGCTCTCACAGACCTGTGACTTCTTTAAGAAGCTCTTCTGTCCTCCACTCGTTACCTGTATTAATGAAACCTGTTTGACCTCATTATCTGTATAAAAGACAAACAGTCAGACTCCGAACTCAACCATGGCCAAGACCAAAGACCTGTCGAAGGACACCAGGAAGAAAATTGTAGACCTGCAGCAGGCTGAGAAGAGTGAATCTACAATAGGCAAGTAGGTTGGTGTGAATAAATCAACTGTGGGAACAATTGTAAGATAATGGAAGACATACAAGACCATTGATAATCTCCCTCGATTTGGGGCTACACGCAAGATCTCATCCCGTGGGGTCAAAATGATCATGAGAATGGTGAGAAAAATTCAAGAACTACACGGAGGGACCTGATGAATGACCTGCAGAGAGCTGGGACCAAGTTAAAAAAAGCTACCATCATATCCTGCAGTGCCAGGGCGTGTCCCCCTGCTTAAGCCAAGTACATGTCCCAGGCTCGTCTTGAAGTTTTGCAGAGAGCAAATGGATGATCCAGAAGAGGATTGGGAAAAAATATATCATGTGGTCAGATGAAAAACAAAATAGGAGAAGTTTTTGGTAATTAAAAAAAAACTCAACTCGTCGTGTTTGGTGGTCAGATGAAAACAAAATAGAAGTTTTTGGTAAAAACTCAACTCGTCGTGTTTGGAGGCAGAAAAATGCTGAGTTGCATCCCAAGAACACCATACCTACTGTGAAGCATCATGCTAAGGGGACAGGACGACTGATCCGTGCTGAGGGAAGAATGAACGGGGCCATGTATCGCGAGATTTTAAGCCAAAACCCCCTTCCATCAGTGAGAGCATAGAAGATGGAACGTGGCTGGGTCTTCCAGCATGAGAATGATCCCAAACAGGCAACGAAGGAGTGGCTCCAGAAAAAGCATTTCAAGGTCCTACAGTGGCCTAGCCAGTCTCCAGACGTCAACACCATAGAAAATTTGTGAGTCCTGGAGTTGGAAGTCCGTGTTGCCGCAAAACATCACTGCTTTAGAGGAGATCTGCATGGAGGAATGGGCCAAAATACCAGCTACAGTGTGTGCCAACAAAGGTTATGTAACAAAGTATTGAGTTGAACTTTTGTTATTGACCAAATACTTATTTTCCACCATAAATTACAATTAAATTCTTCAAAAATTCTGTGATTTCAATAATTGAAGTGTACCTATGATGAAAATTACAGACCTTTCTCATCTTTCTAAGTAGGAGAACTTACACAATCAGTGGCTGACTAAATACTTTTTTGCCCCATTGTAGACCCCTCATAAATGATTGAACACTGCTCATAACAAGTCATGTTATTACTAAATGCATTTAACACAACCTTTGCAGGGAAGACATGTGACATAATTTGCAATACCTGATGCAGAACAAATTAAATAAAAGTTTGAATTTGCAAAAGTTTCAGCAAACCTCTAGTGTTTTCTGTCATTTACAGAAATGTATTCTATTGACGTTAGACTGTTTATCGTCTTAACTCTTACACCATTAACACTATGAGAAGCAAAAATGCATATTACTCACAGTGTACCTGTGTATGTTCTGCTGTTAACTTTTGTGTCTTTATTGATTGTCATTGTACGAAGTGCAGTGATAATAAAGCATCTTATTTGATCTTATCTTATCTCATTTAAGCTTATCTTAATGTGACAAAAGTCAAACTTGCTATTAGTATCTATTATATATCTTAGCCAGAGCTAAAATGCTAAAATGCTTAAATGCTGTGTCATGGATACATTGCTAGCTTCACCACAATGCAAAGACTACTTCTCCACTGGTAATTTGTCAGTCACAATTTAGATTAGCGCTATTTAATTGATAATCAGCTAATAAATTAATGAGACTTGGGGAATTTTATTACTTTATGTTGCTTTTTATGTAAAAATGGAGCAAAAAAGGTATTTTGATTACGTTCTGTTTACACAGTGCTAACTATAAGCTAACAGTAATTGTTTAGCCTAGTGAATTAATTAAAGATGCATTGTATAAAACATTTTGGGTCAGAAGAAATGCCGTGCAGTGGATTGGCACCTTGATTAGAGTTGGTTCTTGCTTTGCTCCCGGTTAGGCATCGGATCCTTACTCTGAACTGTATTAGGAAATTAAATCTTTCTCTCTCTGTTTCTCTCTCATAGACCCAAGTCTATAAACTACAAGGGCAAGGACATAAGTAACGTGTTTCACCTGAGAACTCCCGAGGATGCCAACAGCATAGCCAGACTGGCAAGCAGCAAAAACGCCGTCATCGTTGGCACGTCGTTTATCGGTAAGTCATGTATGTTGAACCGTTAAAGGTTAGATCAGTGATTTTGAATCAGTACACTTTGTAATTTCTCTCTGCAGTGCAGTAGCTGTGTGTTTATTCTGTGTTTAGGCATGGAGGTGGCAGCTGCCCTCACAGATAAAGCTCACTCCGTCTCTGTAATCGGAATTGAGGCCATACCGTTCCGTAAAGCGCTCGGGGAGAAAGTAGGGAAAGTGCTGATGAAGGTCTGTTTCACATTACTTGTGTTGTATTGAAGATGCTTCTAACTAAGTATAATTCTGGATCTGACTGTAGAGTCAAGAAATTGATTAAAGAGAGAAGTATATAAAGATTTGGGTATTTATTTGTGAAAAGAAGAGACAGATGTGTGCAGTTAGCTACACAAGAACAAGACTTTTCAACAAAACATTTCCTTTAGTAAACTGATTAGCCATAATTAAATGTAAATGAGATTTATCAGTGATATACTCCTTTAATGACACCTGACCCACACGGGCAGGGCTGGTTTTACTGTATTCTCACAGAATCAGCCTGAAACACTCTGCATCAGCACTTTTGAAATTGTTTGTGCAGAGCAAGTACCGCAGAGCTTTCCTCACTTTCATTATAATAACAGTAACTCATTTGAGAATACGGGCCAGGACCGAAACGCATTAAAGAAAAAAAGATAGAAGTAGAGCATGGAAACCACCAGAAACGTTCAAGGAAAGCTGAACCAAGACTAAAACTTATGAAGAATCCTAGTAACTAAACCAGTAAAATTCTTTATATACAGCTTTACCTTACATGTAATCAATCAAATCAAACTAAGACATGTTTGCTTCAGCTTTGCAATAAATGTATAAGTTTTAGTCACACTTACAAGTTACAAAGCTCATACATACAAGGTTAGCACTGTAGAAATGTGAATAATAATAATAATAATAATAATAATAATAATAATAATAATAATAATAATAATTTTTATTATTATTTTATTATTATTGCTTATTATTACTTTAATATAAGATTTAATCAAATCTGTCAAGATTGTCAGGTGATGTCTGTACATAAATCAGTCTTATACAAAGGTTTGGGTTCAGATTACATAATATTTTATTTTCTAAATGACAAGAATTTAAAATAACCTTCACATAAAGCTCAAACTTAAATATTAGAAACTTCAGCATTAAAGATTTGAAGACGGTAACTGTGGTGTGCATAAAAGCTGAATCCAGTGTTCAGTTTCTTTCATGTTTCTGATTATTTCTTGATTAATAACAGTACTGAGATGTTCTGTGTGTCTGTAATGATCCGTGTTTTTTGCATGGCAGCTGTTCGAGATGAACCGAGTGAAGTTCTACATGCTGAACGAGGTGTCCGAGATGAGAGGCCATCATGGACAGGTATCCAGAAAGTGAGAGAATCTCTGCTGGAAGAAGGTTCTAATGGATGAAACGTCTTCTGGCTCATCTTTCTTTCATTTGTTTCTTAGTCCTGATCTGTGCAAACAAACTGCAAACAAACGTTCTATGTATATACTATTCCAGGAACCAGAGGAATCCTAGAACCAGTTAAATTGTTGCTTCAAGAAATTCTAGACCCTGACAATATCTAGATCCAGGTAAAAAAAAAGGGTTAGTCCGGAAGAAACCCAGAACAACAAAGTCCGGAAATTGCAAAATCAGATCTAGAAAACATCCAGTAGCAGAGGAAGATTAGACCAGATAAAACACAGAAACATAAAGGTAACTACCAGATAAGTGTAGAATAAGAAACAATTATAACGCTGTTAACCCATAACCAATAACAATATAAACTTAGAAACCTAGGTGTGAAACAGAAACAAATTCAGATAAATGTAAGAAAAACATAACCAGAAAACAGTCTAAAACATGAAAACATAAAATTAAACAACTAACAAGAGGAAAGCTAAGACGAGGTACAGTACAGTATATATTACACTCCTAAATTTATGAATTTATAAATAAATTTAACTTACGATGTATTTGTCAGAACGTAACCCCATCATCAACAGGTAAAATCTAAAAACAAATAAATTACAGATCCAGACACGTAAAAACATACATTCATCAAATAGATAAAGTCCATAATCAGCTAAATGACAAAATCAGATAAAGTCTAGAACCGAATGAACCCAGAAAGACATGAACTACCTACAGTGGTATGAAAAAAGTTTGGGCACCCCTGATAATTTTCATGATTTTTCTTTATAAATCATTGGTTGTCCAGCTCAGCAATTTCAGGTAAATATATCATATAGCAGATGAACACCGTGATATTTGAGAAGTGAAATTAAGTTTATAGGTTTTACAGAAAGTGTGCAGTAATTATTCAAACAAAATTAGGTAGGTGCATAAATTTGGGCACCTTTGTCATTTGAATACCTTTAGCACTAATTATTGGAACACAAAATTTGTTTTGTAAGCTCATTGACCCTTGATCTACATACACAAGTGAATCCAACTATGAGAAAGTGTTAAGGTGGCCAATTGGAAGTTTTTCTCCTCTTTGCATCTTCTCTGAAGAGTGGTAACATGGGAGCCTCAAAACAACTCTCAAATGGCCTGAAAACAAAGGTTGTTCAACATCATGGTTCAGGGAAAGGGAAAGGCTCTCTCAGAGATTTCAGCTGTCAGTTTCCACTGTGAGGAACATAGTGAGGCAATGGAAGACCACGGCACAGTTCTAGTTAAGGAAACTCCCGAAGTGGCAGACCAAGATAAATCTCAGATAGGCAGAGGCGAAGGATGGTGAGAACAGTCATAGTCAAGCCACAGACCACCTCCAAAGACCTACAACCTCATCTTGCTGCAGATGGTGTCACTGTTCATCGTTCAACTATACAGCACACTTTGCACAAGGAGAGGCTGTATGGAGAGTAATGCAGAAGAAGCCTTTTCTGCAGACACGCCACAAACAGAGTCACTTGAGGTGTGCTACAGCACATTTGGACAATCCAGCTTCATTTTGGAATAAAGTGCTGTGTACTGATGAAACTGAAATTGAGATATTTCTCAATTATTATAACAAGGAGCGGAAAAAGAACACAGCATCCCAAGACAAACACTTGCTACCCACAGTAAAAATTTGGTGGCGGTTCCATCATGCTGTGGGACTGTGTGGCCAGTGCAGGTACTAGGAATCTTGTTTAAAGTTGGAGGGTCGCATGGATTCCAGTTAATATCTCCAGATTCTTGAGAACAATGTTCAAGAAATCAGTGACAAAAGTTGCACCGAGGCCAACGACCCCAAACCCTGCTCAAAATCTACTAAGGCATTCATGCAGAGGAACCAGTACACGTTCTGGAATGGCCATCTCAGTCCCCAGACATGAATATTACTGAAAATGTGGGCTGTCCATGCTCGGAAACCATCAAACCTGACTGAACTGGAGATGGTTTCTAAAGAAGAATGGTCCAAAGCACCTTCAACCAGAATCCAGACTGGAAGCTGTAGGAAGCGTTTTAGCGGCTGTTATTTCTACAAAAAGGAGGATCTACTAAATATTGATGTAATTTTTTTCTGTTGGGGTGCCCAAATTTATGCACCTGCCTAATTTTGTTTGAATAATTACTGCACACTTTCTGTAAATCCTATAAACTTAATTTCACTTCTCAAATATCACGTGTTCATCTGCTATATGATATATTTAACTCAAGTTGCTGATCTGAACAACCAATGATTTATAAACTAAAATCATGAAAATTATCAGGGGTGCCCAAAACTTTTTCATACGACTGTACTTAGAATTATTTCTAAATAATCTGAATCTCTCTCTCTCTGTTTGTTCCTTCAGTTAAAGGAGGTGGTGCTGAAGAGTGGCAAGGTGTTACGAGCAGATGTGTGTGTTATTGGCACAGGTAGGTGAGGATCAGATTTACCTTCACGCTGATACACACTTTAGTGCCAGTGGACCCGTTTTGTTACGTGATGACACAAAAGATTTCTTTTGTTTAGTTCAAGTCTGGTTCATTTTCAGGTTCTGGTCCTGCCACGGCGTTTCTGAAACAGAGTGGGATTCACATGGACTCTAAGGGATTCCTCACGGTCAACAAGGTACAGACCTTTAGTGCCTGGGGGTTTCCTAAATGTCAGTGCTGTGGAATGCAGAGTTTATCAGCACGTTTATCTGTCCCTCAGATGATGCAAACGAACGTGGATGGAGTGTTTGCCGGTGGTGATGTGGTAACGTTTCCTCTGGCTCTACGTGGCAATAAGAAGGTGAACATCCCCCACTGGCAGATGGCTCACGTCCACGGTGAGACATGCCGCCCAACGGGTCTCATAACAATGCACACTACAAATATAAATGACATGTATTGTAATGTAAGTTTTACTGTCATGTCTTTCCTGGATAACTTAGGCTGTGCCACCCGAGCACTAAAGCAATCACAAAAGTCTCATGTTACGTCCCCTGTCCCTCTGTAGGAAAGGTCGCTGCCCTCAGCATGATGGGAAAAACGTCCGACATCAGAACAGTGCCTTATTTCTGGACGGCTATGTTTGGCAAAAGCATACGTTATGCAGGTAAATAAAGATGATGATTACTGAACGCAGCGTTGTGATCTTCTGAGTTGACAAACGGTCCAATTTGTTTCACGCTGAAGGTTACGGGGACGGTTTTGACGACGTGATCATCCAGGGAGATCTGGATGAACTGAAATTTGTAGCGTTCTACACCAAGTAAGCAAATTACAACAACTCATCACGGGAAATGTAGACAGCAGATTATTCAGTCGACCTAAAATGAGCACGAAATGAATGATGTGCCCTTTTCCCCATAGGAGTGAGGAGGTGATCGCTGTGGCCAGTATGAACTACGATCCCATCGTGTCTCGGGTTGCAGAGGTCTTTTGTTCTGGAAAGACGGTCAAGAAACGTGATGTGGAGTAAGTCCATTCCTCCGTCTGTACTCTCAAGCTCGTTTTTGCGTATAAAATCACTTTTATGTTTTGTTTCTAATCATGCTTTCACAAAATAAAGGATGTTCACCCATGGCAAGTATGGATGCACCGCTGATCTGCTTGATTTGACTTTAATTTGAGCTGTTGATCATTTTGAACATGATTATAGTTTTTTTTTTTTTTTTGCAGGACGGGAGACATTTCATGGCTAATAGACAAAGGATCTCAGTGATCAATCAGGATCTAACCTGGACATACATCCTGATAGAACTAGTACCTTTTTGGATCCTTCACCGTGCTTAACAGTTGGCAGCAGAGATCGTGGGTTGAAGGTTTACTGCAAGCAAATTGTTGCAGATATGAGTCAAAATCAGACCATATTACTCATTCCATTGCTCGGACATCTCGTCTGGACCTATGACAAACAAACCCGGGCTCAAATGTGACATGACTCTGTCTATCTTAATCTGTAAATACCTCTAATGCTTCCTCTAATGAATGCTCACCTTAAAAACAAACGCACGAGGCAGCAGCAGCCTGTACACAGTGTTTATCAAGAGCAGTGGAGTTCCGTTTTGTACATGCACGTTGTAAATAGGTAAATTGTAATTGCATTGTGACGTTACAGGTCTCGTTTCTACTAAAGCTTTGGAGATTTTGGCGACGCCTGTGGACGCTCTTTGTACAGATACGCAGCCTGTATGTTTTTACACCACTTTCGGTATCGCGTTTGCTATCGGATTGCCGTGATTAGGAGAAATGAATCATAATCAGTTATACTGATCTTGCTTTAAAGTCATCCTGGTTGTCACGCCTCTTTCCTGGTCGTGCGGGGGCACCCCAGGTTGCTTGCATTCACACAGACCCAGCTCTCTGGACACAGTGGGACTTTTCTGTCTCACTGGGACCCTTCCATTCTGCCGGGTTTCAGAGTTCTGACGGATCCAGGTGGTGGGTCCAGGGGTTTCCCCGACTGATGAGATGGTGTTGAGACCGAGGCTCACACCGGATTACAAGAAATCAAATCAAATCAATCAATAATAAGCAGACTGAAAGTCCCATTTGCAATAAAGCATGTCAGGCCCATCATACACTGTACCTCTTATGGAACTCCAGTTGCCTTGCTGGTTAAATGCACAAAATATTCTATGTAAAGCTATACCTCTATAAAAACAATTCTAATAATAATGATTATGCTAGATATAAAACTATATGCTTGTATTTGGTTGATTAATTGATTGATGATTACTAGATGCACTAGAATGCAATAATTCTGAATGCTGATCTGCTAGTTTGGACCTCCTGAAGCTTTTTGGTACTAACTCAGGGATAGGAGGGTCAAGTCCTTGTTATATTGGGGGGTTTGTCCTGTTTCAGAAATAAACTTGTTGCTTTTAGATTCATCTTTTTCCTGTCTTATTGGTTCTTTTGAAAGTTTTGTGGATTCTGCAGTCAAAGATTTCGAAAATAATGACTTTGATTGAAACTTTAATATCAAAATCAGAGAACACGGAGACAAACATCAAGAACTTTAAACTTATTGCAATTTGAAAGAGAATACGAGGTTGGATTTATTAAAAAGGCAGTTTGATTTCACTTTTCACAGTCTGTGCAGATCCTGTAGCAAAGATTCTGTGTACAGGAACAAAGTACATAACCGATTTACTTACAAAGTGAAAAACTCTTGATTTAAGTAATCAACCTGTTTCTAAAATTGGATATTAATTATAAGAATTATCTCATTAAATAATAATAATAATAATAATAATAATAATAATAATAATAATAATAAACATTTTTGCTATTATTATTATTATTATTATTATTAGTTGTAGTAATGACACTTAACACAAATAAGAACACACATAAGAACAACAACAATAATTATTATAATTATTATCACTGTAATTGTTACAAGTATCTTATTACATTATTATAATCAATGTATTAATACAAAAAAAATGAAACTAATAATCATCATAAAAAGCAATGGATTCAAATTCTATTTAATCAATGGAGCTCCAAATATTCAGACAAATAATCATAATAATAATTGCTATTATTGTTTTTAATTTAATATCATTATTAATATTACATAAATCAAATAAAAATATCAAATAATACAAACAACAACAATGAATATGAACTATTATTATCTTACTTATTATATTTGTGCTTATTTCCTAAAAGAAGGGTGCTTGTTTTACTCATTACAGGTGCCAGATATCTAAAGACAGCATTATTTACACTTTCTAAGATTGCTTGTCATTAGTCGGAGAGGCTCAGGATGCAGACGCAGTGCAGCTGACTGACGCGTAAACAATGCTGCTGTGTGTGAGGGTAAATAAATGCAGGAGAAATCCTTACATGCTGATGTTAGATCACAGTGAACAGAAAGGCACTGGCTTATTATTATTATTATTATTATTACTATACTTTCTGGGTGCATGGTCGCAGGTTAAAAGTCGTATTCCGCTGCACACTGCCTAAGATACTCTTCATACAGTTTTTTCTGTGGAGAGAAATAGAAATACCAGCTGTAATCACGGAGGTCTTCAATATATTACAGTATATGGAATGTTTCTGGAACACGATACAGTTCTACAAACAGCCATACCTTTTTGGCTTTAATGATGTCGTTAACATAATCGCTGCACTCCACCAGTTTCTTCTTCTCTTTCTTTGTGAGAGTCTGACTTCTCTGGCTGGAAGAGAAATAAGAAATGCATATTTTAGATCCAGAAAATCCAGACAATACAACATTTGAAATAGAAATGTGTACCTACAGTGCCCTCTAGTGTTACTAGATCGACTCTGGTGATCAAACTGGGGTCTTACCGTGCAAAGTATCTGGAGAGGAAGAGGAAGAAGTAGCACATCACACCGAACAAAATGAGCACAATTATCTGTCCATCTTCAGGAATCCACTCCCACAGATGCAGCACTACTGACTAAAGGAGAAAACACACAACAACACATCCTGCTCTACACAACACGCCAGTTAAACCACTGAATTTTCACATAGGAACACGTCAAATACCGTAGAGAAGTAGAGAATTCGGGCGAGCCCCTCTCCCACCAGGGCATCCAGATCCTCCGGAGCGAGGGTGTTTATCAGAAAGCTCAGCATGAAGATTATGGGGAGGAAAATGGCCAGGACTCCACAGAGGAAAGCGTTAAAGCGACTGCTCTTATTATAACTCGCTGCAGATCTGTAGGACAAATAGCTCTGGGTTAGAAGCTGAATTAATAAATATAAGATCAGCTTTAAATAAAAAGTAATATGCTACTATGATACTGTGATGAACGATACCATAAAAGGTCGTTATGGGAATACTGGCCCTAGTTTTATAGTCAAGTCAGATTTATTTCTATAGTGTTTTTTTTACAATGGAGCATTGTCTCAAAGCAAATTCACAAATTTAGATTATCTTCTAATATCTACGGCTAGTCCCAAACTGAGCAAGCCTAGGGCGACAGTGGCAAGGAAAATCCCTAAATGCTGTAAGGAAGAAACCATGAGAGGAACACGACTCAAAAAGGGACCCGACCTCGAGTGCCGGCCGCACTCAAAACTATTCGCAATATTTTTAAAGATATCAATTTTCTTATTAAACAGCATTACAAGTGGATAATATACACCTTATAACAATCCAGTAAGGTTCTTTTCATCATATCTCACCTTGTTTGCAAATAAATCTCTAATTCCATGGTGTGCGGGGTAAGAAAAGTGCACTTAACAGCGTTTAAAATCCATTATATGGTAAAAATGCACAATTCACAGATTCACAAAAGTGTCTTTAAATGTGTTTTTTTTTTCTTGAGTTCATTCTTAAGAAAAAACTTTAAAAAGCCGTTTAAAAACTTAGACTTATGTGTTTTTTTTTCCATTCTAAGAATGAGTGGTATTTTTAAAAGCGTTCTGTTCTTAAATGTTAAACGCTAGAATCGCACTCGTCTTAGGATGTAGGAGCTGACACGGTAAAGACTGAAATTTTAAACTTCACACAGTTTAGTTGTTGTTCACACAGCATTAGTTGATTTCTGTGGTCACTCCACAATTATCGTATTTCATAAGGAGGATTTATTCCTGTTGTATTTCTTCCATCACCCCCTCTATTTCTTGTTTGCACCATTTTTTTGGATGCTCGATTTGATGTTTTTCCTCTGAGCGGATTAAACTAAATAACAGAAACAATGATGATTTTTTTAAAAGAGGATGTTTCAGAACATTCTGATGAACGTATTAAGAACCTTCACAAGGTTTTTCTTAGGAAAGCTTTCGTGACTCCGGCTCCAGATTCTTTCAAACAAGAACTGACTTAAACATGAAAAGTTGCTCCCACAGACCAAAAGCAATTATATTATTATTTATTTTACATGTGTCGTAGTGGCTTGTGTTGAGTACCACCTGTACGTAGTTTTGAACATATTATATTATTGTTTTATATCATATATACAGTGGGGCAAAAAAAGTATTTAGTCAGCCACTGATTCTGCAAGTTCTCCTACGTAGAAAGATGAGAGAGGTCTGTAATTTTCATCATAGGTACACTTCAACTATGAGAGACAAAATGAGGAAAAAAAATCCAGGAAATCACATTGTAGGATTTTTAAAGAATTTAATTGTAAATGATGGTGGAAAATAAGTATTTGGTCAGTAACAAAAGTTCAACTCAATACGTTGTAACATAACCTTTGTTGGCAATGACAGACTTTTTTAAGTCTTCACCAGGTTGGCACACACTGTAGCTGGTATTTTGGTCCATTCCTCCATGCAGATCTCCTCTAGAGCAGTGATGTTTTGGGGCTGTCGCTGGGCAATAAACTTTCAACTCTCTCCACAAATTTCCTATGGGGTTGAGGTCTGGAGACTGGCTAGACCACTCCAGGACCTTGAAATGCTTTTTACGGTGACACTCCTTCGTTCGATCCGGCGGTATGTTTGGGATCATTGTCATGCTGGAAGACCCAGCCACGTTCCATCTTCAATGCTCTCACTGATGGAAAGAGGTTTTGGCTTAAAATCTCACGATACATGGCCCCGTTCATTCTTTCCTTAACACAGATCAGTCGTCCTGTCCCCTTTGCAGAAAAACAGCCCCAAAGCATGATGCTTCCACCCCCATGCTCCACAGTAGGTATGGTGTTCTTGGGAAACAACTCAGCATTCTTCTACCTCCAGTTGAGTTTTTACCAAAAAGTTCTATTTTGCTTTCATCTGATCTCATGATATTCTCCCAATTCTCTTCTGGATCATCCATATGCTCTCTGGCAAACTTCAGACGGTCCTGGACATGTACTGGCTTAAGCAGGGGGCACGCCTGGCACTGCAGGATCTGAGTCTCTCTCGGCGTAGTCTGTTACTGATGGTAGCCTTTGTTACCTTGGTCCCAGCTCTCTGCAGGTCATTCATCAGGTCCCTTCGTGTAGTTCTGGGGTTTTTGCTCACTGTTCTCATGATCATTTTGATCCCACGGGATGAGATCTTGCGTGAGGCCCCAGATTGAGGGAGATTATCAATGGTCTTGTATGTCTTCCATTTTCTTACAATTGCTCCCACAGTTGATTTATTCACACCAACCTGCTTGCCTATTGTAGATTCATTCCTCGCAGCCTGGTGCCAGGTCTACAATTTCCTTCCTGGTGTCCTTCGACAGCTCTTTGGTCTTGGCCATGGTTGAGTTTGGAGTCTGACTGTTTGAGGCTGTGGACAGGTGTCTTTTATACAGATAAACGAGGTCAAAACAGGTGCCATTAATAGCAGGTAACGAGTGGAGGACAGAAGAGCTTCTTAAGAAGAAGTTACAGAGATTGTGAGAGCAGAAATCTTGCTTGTTTGTGGGTGACCAAATACTTAATTTTTCCACCATGATTTACCATTAAATTCTTTAAAAAATCCTACAGTGTGAATTTCCTGGATTTGGTTTTTTTTTTTTCTCATTTTGTCTCTCATAGTTGAAGTGAACTTGCACAATCAGTGGCTGACTAAATACTTTTTTGCCCCACTGCATGTTACTGACCTGTCCTGCTGCAGCTTATTGCTGATTGTGGAGGTGATGAGGTCACAGTCTTTCTCCAGCTGATCTAAAGTCTTCTGCACGGCCTGGTTTATGCTTTTCTCGATCGTTTCACACACCTCGTCTATCTGGTTCACACACCTGTTCGGCTATTCACACACACACACACACACACACACACACACACACACACACACACACACTCTGAGTCACATTGATCTGTTTCTTGGCAGGGTTGCTTTATGGTGAGTTTTTAGTCTTTAATCATACAGACTGTGTGAGGTTGGTCATCTTACTCTCTGTGGATTGGGGATGTATATGGTGGGCATTTCAAACCCACATTTGTTGAGTCCCGGTCTGCGGCACAGCTCTTGGACGATCTGCATCATCACCCTCTGTGAGAACAGATCAGCCCGTCATCGATCGTTACAACTGTAACTTCTGTTTAAAGATGAACCAGAGCTCCGCCCACCTGCCTGTCCGTCTCCCGACCCGCCTCGTCGGCTTTACTGAGGTAGAAGCGTATCTTGTCTCCGCATTTCTCACTCAGTTTCTCCACGATGTCCAGCGTTCTCTTACACAGGGCCTGGCCCATCGGATCGAAAAACACAAAGATCAGATCCGCCTGCTCGCCTGAAATCAGAAACGTGATACTTGGGTCAGAACTATCCATCGGTTGCTGTATCTAAGGGGCTGACTGGTCTTACCAAACGACGTGATGGCACCGTTGACGTCGAAGGGGTAGACCATGTCTCCATCCACCAGGCCGGGCGTATCCACGAACGTCACCAGGCTGAACTTCTTCTGCTTGGACGTAGAGACTTCAGCACACAGGTAATCTGTGAGTCCTGGAACACAAAACTGCAGGCTGGAGAAATGGCTCGCCAAAACCAGACTGGATTAGGTCAGCGCAGTGTCAGGGCGTGGCCTCACCCTCCCTTCTGATATAGCAGGATGTCTGTTGTCTTGGTGCCCACAACAGCTCTTCAACTGGCAGCTTCAAAACGGAGCCACATAAAGCTAGCCAGTGAAGAACGACTGTGAAGCAACGCCGGGACGAACAACTCCAACTAAACAAAACCACTCGGCTGGATTTCTTTTCTTTTTTGTTTGTTTCTAACGCCCACACAGCCAGTGTAGCAGCATAACGGCTTCGATTCTTCATCAGCCAGAACAGAGGACTAGTAGCTCACTCACGAAAAATCACTGAGCGCACCTTTAAAACTGTTTTCCCATTACTCCAGTGGTCTGAGACGAACACTGATGCTCTTTCAGTGCAGAAGCAGGTGCTCATTGTACAAATCAGCACTGTTTCCTCGTCTAATCAACATTCCTTACAGCAGCACCTTACGTACACATTACCATACGCCGCTCTGCCATGTATATTCCACCTGCTACCGCATCGACCTGCAAAGTCCAACAGCGTTTCCCCAGGGCTGAGCAAGCAGGACTTAAAATAGACAAGGAAACTCATTTAGAATCAGGATGCACTCAGCAGCCTCTGCTCCTTAAGGTGGGAGGGTTAGGGTCATGGTTCTGGTGCCCAGAAAAAGGTATCCAAGCCAAACCCGACCAGTGTAGACTCTGTGAAATGCGTCCTACAGAGCATTTTCCAAATCGTTTTATTTATGAACGCTGACATGGCATCCCTATGTGATTTAACAACCAGACGCAAAGGATATGATGACTGAAAAAACAATTATCATCAGTTCAACGGACTTGTTTTGATTTTGCAGCACAACAAAGCAACAGTTTGCCAAAAATGCAAAGACATGACATCAGGTGGAGTCAACCTCTAAAGGAAGCACCACAAAAAGGCACTGAAAGCCAGATAGCACAGCTGGAAACACAACAATAACGAAGTCAACTGAAAGATCGCTGATGTAGTAACCTGACCAAAGAGCTGATCCCTGACAAAACGGTCAAAAACAAAGCTTTAACGCAAGATCTGTAAACAGCTGATACTCATTACAACTTACCGGGACGGATATACATTTTTCGAATAACCTAATTCCTCAGGGAGATGATCGTATTCAAAATGAATGGCCCATTTTGGGCACGCATGAGTTGTTTATGGTCAGACGATTATCGATGTGTTCGGTTGCAAATCAGACGTAAAAAACAAACTAAAAGTAATCGGCATAATATCGTGGATCATGCTCCAACCTAAAACATCGTCATATGACAGTTTTGCCAGATCAATCGCCCTTAGTGGTTTTTAATCATATTATTTTTGTCCTTCGTTATGCATTATGTTTTTGCATAAACCACTGCGTTCGTTTTTTGAACCATTTTAATCATGCATTAGGAATTATATACAGCCATAGAGTGTCAGAAAGCAGCAGATGTGAGATAGATGAAACAGGGGGTTACGTTCACAGCTGGATGAACGAACGAATCGATGTGGGGTGGTTACGGAACCGTGCTGCGTCACGATTTGAATGAAGCGTCCGTATCGTTCATCATGAAGCAAATCTGACTCACACCTCCTCTGATACTGAGTGACTCACTCTGGCTCAACGAGTCAACAACCCGAGCCGAACCTGCACACACTCCGTATTCTCCAAACACCCATTACAGAGGACCACATGCACAACAAAATCATCACAATCTACCTTAATCTTGTACTAATCATTAGAGAGGAATTATAAATCATAACCGGACTGACCAGATCCATCTTGTTTTATCCACGGAGGAACGGAATGAACTCGCTTTAAAGCACTTGATTAGACCTGGATATGAATGGGACGTCACACACACGGATATGACTCAGTAAGGGCTATTAGTCACAGCTTTTGATGGCTAACGCGCACGCTTACGTACCCCAGCGCCATTACATCTGCAGCGAGCTTTTGTGAAGGACACCTGGGACTAAATAAAGGACTATTATGCATGGGATATGTAGCTTAAGATGCTTTTTCTTATGCACAGTACATTTTACTCACACAGACATGGGGAGAACATGCAAACTCCACCCAGGCACTCGTACCGAGGATGTATATAATATGAACTGGCATTAAAATGAAGCACAGAAAGATAAATTCGATTTTCATGCCCATTTAGTTAGAGTAACAGAGCAGCTATGAAGGCAGAGGCAGCTGGCGATACTTAAAATAAATAAAATAATATATAATAATGCATATCCTATCAGTCCCATCACCCTGGCATGGAATTAAGCTTCACTGGCATCACTGGCATAAACAGAACCAACCCAATAGGAACTTTACACAAAGCTGGAACCATTATTTTTCCAGTTATTTATTTATGTATTCAAAACCTATTTATTTGCATTGATCTGAGTCAGGATCGTCAAGGTTATGCGACGCTTAGTGCTGAATTTAGTGGCCCACCCAACAGGGGTCACTATTGCACTGCAGGGACTCAAACTGCTCT
Organism: Ancistrus triradiatus; assembly: GCA_025084515.1. Taxonomy (NCBI): domain Eukaryota; kingdom Metazoa; phylum Chordata; class Actinopteri; order Siluriformes; family Loricariidae; genus Ancistrus; species Ancistrus triradiatus. Next base: position 29,315 of record JAJAGP010001540.1, on the reverse strand, counting down.
CAAAAACCTTCAGCATCGCAGTTAGAAACATGGCGAGATTAGTTATGAATCTGAATAAGACCTCACACACACAAATCTGGACTCGGTACCGGTATTGATTCCTACAGTAACGCCACCTCACAGTCTTCATTAATGTGATGTGATGTGATTATGCATCAGTAACAACAGATGAATTCATTGTTTAATACTAAATAATGATCGTTACAATGAGCAGACATGCAGAGGGGACAAAAGCCCATCCCCTATACATAGTACAGATCAAACATGTGCTCTTAAAAACATAGAAAGTCCAGAACTCCTACCTTTAAATTCCAAAAGAGGCCTGAAGTGGGGGTAGAGGTGCAGCGTGGCATTGCCCTGTGAGGAAGAATAGACAGACACAGATGATAAGCTAAAAGCACCAATGCTGAGGAGCAAAAGTGATGAAAAGGGAGCAGTGTGTATAAGGAGAGAAATCAGGGCCAGATCCCTGAGAAAGCAGCCTCCCTTCTCTCTCTCTCTCTCTCTCTCTCTCTCTCTCTCTACGTCACTGCAGCTCACAGCAGCGTCAACGATATAGAAAGCTTCCTGTTCTTGGCCGAAGCCGTGCATCTCAATAACAAAGCCCCTCCCTTCAGAGTTCATCCAGAACCACGTCCCAGATGCTCGTGCATTCGTACACGACTACCGAGCGACTGCAGCTCATCCTGATTGGTCAAAATTGTGAGCCGTTTGCTTATCTGCTGCGCCTGAGGCACAAACAGAAACCATTTTTTAATGAACGTGTTTTATTGTCGCGAGTCGGGACTCCAGATCATCACATCTGCTCCCCATGTTATTAATCTGACCGATGCTCTTTCTCTATATAGCAGATCATCTCTGTACCACACCTAGGGGGCAGGTGCTGAAATGCCCGTATATGCCACCTGCCCCACCACAGACCCCGACCCATCGACTCGAGATATGTCCGAAACTAAGAATCTGCAAAGGCAGAACAACCGGATCTCATACGTCATACAAGCAGCACAACAACGCTGTAAAATGTTGACTCATGGATCTATTATTGTCAGAATGAATTGGTATTTGGTATGTTCCCCCAATGACAAGTTTGTTCTGCCTTCCTGAAGTGGTTTTAGTGCTTTGGCTGAAGTCACAGTTTATTCATTAAATTCTGTATTTAATTCTGTAGGTGATATCAGTAAACTAAGCTTTATCTATTGGTATGTTGAGCAGCTGGGCCAGATTCGTTAAAGGTTTCTTAAGAAAAAAACTTGCAAAGCCTCTTAAGACAAACACTACGAAGCTCATAAGAATGATCGTAAATGCAATTCTCAAAATAATTTAAGACGTTCTCAAATATTATCTTAAGAAAATCTGTTGTCTTACGTAGGCTACGTTGTATTTTAGAGCTTACGATTTACAGCATGAGACACATTTTTACCGGTATTTCTGTTATTTAGTTTAATCGGCTTAGGGGAAAAACAAAAAACCAAGCATCCCAAAAAAAATTGCAAACAAGAAATAGAGGTGCTGGCAGAAGAAAAGGATAACAGAAAAAAAACCTCCTCAAAAAATACGATAATTGTGGGGTTACGGTGGAAATCAATAACTAAACTGTTTAAAGTTTTAATTTCGATCCTTACCTGGTCAACTCTTACATCTGCAGACGAGAGTGATTCTATCGTAAGGTTAAGAAATCATTTAAGAACAGAACGCTTTTAAGAATACCATTTGTTCTTTAGAAAAGAGTTCAGTTTAGCTGTGATTTGGTGCTGAGAAGCCCCTATTTGGTTTATTACCTTGTTATAACAGCCCGGGGTCGTTCTAGCGGGCTGACTTGTGGCACAGTTGGAATGTTATGACAGTGCCAGGCTTAAGGTTATTCACTAGCAATGGGTGTGGCTGATCGCCCGATGTCAATAATTAGGAGGGAATGATTAAGAATTATTATAACAGTTTTATCACGATGCTTTTAAAACCCATACAAATACAGAAAACTTACAGTCAGCGATTCTCGTTTCCTGCCGCTGGTTATGAAGGTGAACCCCTGCGTTTCTATGGCAACGCCTGTTTTCTGGATGTGCTCCTCCACATACCTGAGATAATTGGAGGAGGAAAGGAAATTAAAACCGGGATAGGATTTTTAGATGCTGAATGTTTGTTTGGGTCTGGGCAGGAAATCAAGCGTCAGTCCCAGACGGTCGTATCTGAATTACTGCAGAGATAAATTCACTTTTTATCCTGTGAACGCAGTTTGAGATAAGATATCTGTTACCAGTTAATAAAGGAGCTTTTCCCCGCAGAGTGGTTGCCCATAATCATCACTATTATCTTCTTTCGAGGTGGCAGCAATCTCAGGCTCAGTCCAGCGGCAATTTTCACAAGGCCTAACAAAATGCACAGATACAAACACACACACAAACATAAGACATCTGTAGACGCACACGTATTACCCATTATCTCTAAGAATTTATGTGAAAAATTCAGACTGGTTTGAAAGGGTATATTCTATGGTAACTCAGATAATCGCTCCATACAATTTTGGTGAGCTGAAAAGCTTATCAGAATGCACAACACATCCAACCTTGAGGCGGGTGGGTACAACTGCAGTCACATACCTTGCCCACCACAAGAGGGGAGTTAGCAGCCCAGCAGCACCCGCTACCTAGCGCTGGTGCTCCCTAGACTTGCTTCCCCTCCCTCAGACACATCCAATCATGTCTGCGTGCGATACCCAATTCAAACCCAGTACACTGAGCTGGTGGCCTAGTGCCACCCGAGCGACAAGTTAAGTTCTATAATTTGAGAAAGTAGCTTCATATTATAGAATATATGGGATCATAGAGAGAAAAATGTAAAACCCAAAGGAATTTTTTTTTATTATCACTAAAAACTAAAGCAAATATAAAGCACTGACTTTTTTTTATTCAGTGATAACATTAGGTTTTGACTTACTTTTGGTTTGATTAAATTCCAGTATGTTTATATTTATTTACTATGTCGAATGCATCACGTCAGTCAAACGAATTTAATTCAGGCTAAGATATTTTAAATCATTTCAGAGGAAAGTTAAAATTAGTTTAGGTCTATTTTCGTGTTGGTTCGTGTTTCAGAAACACACATCACAACTTATAACCTCACAACTGCTCAACAGAACAAAAAGTAACTTGACTATAATGATTATATGAATCTATTTACATCAAAATACTAAAGTTATTAATAATAATCTATTAATCTTAATCATAAACACATTGATTCATTTGCATGAAACCGCGAAACAATCCTGGATTCGGTCACACAAAATATTTACATCTAATTACACGAATTCGCGTATGAATGCAGCAGTACTTGTTAAGACTATTCAGTCACTATATAATGAAGTTTAAACAATTTAAAAGCATTCTATTTAAGGACACTTGACAGCTAAGCTTCAGGTTACACTTAAAGGAGCTACACATAGCCGAAGGCAGCGTTCACTATCACACCATATATGCCGTGAATAAAGGTTTACCGTTATCATCGTCGATATACAAGTTGTGACATTCTTTTAAAATCCTCTCGCTCGGGGACATTACTGCAGTTTCTAAGACATTAGCTACAGACCGGGGTTTCCTTGCACCCGACATGTTGACATGAGAGAGGAACTAGACACCATTCTGCAGAACCGGGGGGGGATTTTGTGTGTAGCACAAGCTTTGGCCCTGAAAGAGAGACTCTATAACGTCTCTCGTTTTACGTTAAAGGGAAACCTCAATACAGTAAGTTCAAACGTGGTGCTAGTGTGATTACCATGGACAATCATTTCCACATGCTTACATCCACTGCCTCACAAATCCTAAAACATTCCAGTAAGTGAAATGGCTGCTCTAATATGTATATATTAGATACATATACAGTCTGGCGCCCTCCTCTGGCTGTATACATGCGTTACAGCTAGCGTTTCCAACCAGTTCTCTCCAGGATATATTGTTATTTATTCTTATTAAGTTTAATTGTATTATTGATTTTGAAAAGTACCAGGAATAAAGTGTGCCTGGTTTAGTACCAAGCTTCATATCACCTTTAGCTTTAGCTTTAGCTTTAGAAGGGACAGGAGAAGGTGTGGCAGGTGCAGGCTCCGGGTGAGAGAGAGAGAGAGAGAGAGAGAGAGAGAGAGAGAGAGAGAGAGGAGGAAGAGAGAGACGGAGAGAGGGAGAGAGAGAGAGAGAGAGGAGAGAGAGAGCACGCTGGCAGGCAGGTAGGTAGTCAGGTAGGCAGGCAAGGCAGGTAGGTGGTCAGGTAGGCAGGCAGGCAGGTAGGTGGTCAGGTGTATGCGGAAGTGTAATCCGTAACAATGGACACAGTTAGAGATCTGTTCGCACTTTAAGTCGAGTTATAGTCGTTTATTTAACCTTTAATGGGTGTCCAGACTTAAAGCTCCTGATTTCTCTCAGCAGATATTCCTCAGCGCGTCATGACTCGGTTATTTTCGTAACTTTCGCTCTTCTGCTCGGCTAAGCATTTCTAATGTGCGTCAGTTCCTCCTCACTTTCGTTCTCTGCAATGAAAACATCCCGAATAATCAGAGTAATTCTTCTGCAGGCTCTGCTCTGCTGTCACTCAGGTAATGTAACTTCATTTACTTCATATTTGAGCTTAAATGTGTTTCGAGCTGAGGATACACTGCATTAGCAGACTACTGCTTAAACTGAAACTATTTTCGATTTACGTGGTAGTTTAGGTCCTCATTTTAAAATTTAGTTTAGTTTCAGTTTTATTTAGCTATGATACTTACTTAATAAAAGTAAGTTATATGTCTGTATAACACACATGTATGTGGTGTTTGGTACGTTCTTCCTGTGTCGGCATGGAGAGCCGGTGAAATGTCTTCGGTGTGTGTGAGAGAGATCCAGTCCACGTTTTTTATTTTTATAAGGAAGCAAAATAAATGACGTGTAGAGAGAAAAGGGGAAGAAAGAAAGATAAAACATGGGATAGAAATTAAAATAAAAAATAAATTAATAAAGAAAAAATGAAAGCGAGGGACATGGTCAAAGACAAATAAAGGAGAGAGAGAGAAAAAGAAAAAAAACCCAAAAACAAAACGGTAAATACAAAGCAAAGGAAAGAAGAAAAAAGAAAACGAGAAAATAATTTTTACAAAGTTACAAAATTTCCAATTCATTAATGCACAACAAGAAATAATTAAAATTACAAAATAAAGGACGAAATTATATAAATATGAGAGAATAAAAATAAATAAAATAAGGGAAACAAAGAGAGAACATAAATAAACAAACAAATGAATATGATTCAAGAGAAATAATTTAAAAATGAAGGAAAAAGATAAGCAATAACATAAATTAGTATACATGTTTAAATAGTTTCCATTAGTAAGTGAAATAGTAACCAGTTGGATGTTATATACTTCTTAAGTGTTATTAATTAATTTATTCTTTATCTGTTATTTATGATCCTCTTTGCAGAAGCTTCATTAAGTACACAGAGGATACATATGTGATGTATTTGGTTTTTGTCCTCTGCAGCATTAGCTAACGAGCAGACGATAATAATCGGAGAGGTGGGAAAGAGCATTGTGCTGCCGTGCCTCGATGCCCCCCTTAACACCACCCTGACAGAGACCCGGTGGCTGAAGGGCGGCCTGGTGCTGATCAGTCATGATCAGACTCATCATGGTGAGACAGGACATTTCTCCATCCTGGCTAACGGGAACCTGAACATCAGCGACCTGATGACTATCGATGATGCGGTGTATCAGTGCGACCCCACGCCCAGGACCGGTACCACGTCCCATGAAATCCTGCTGCAGGTCACCAGTGAGTTTGGAGAAATGTGTGTGTTGGTTTCTGTGAGACACGTGGTCAAATCAGGAACAGGTTGTGCAGGTTTATGAGTGTGTGTGTGTGTGTGTGTGTGTGTGTGTGTGTGTGTGTGTGTGTGTGTGTGTGTGTGTGTGTGTGTGTCCTACAGCCGTGTGACTGAAACCTGCTCTGCAGTGACATCCTGAAACAATAATGACACTCTCTCATTAACCTGATCAATAAATATCAATCAGCTCATGCATTAGAAATAATCAGAGCTTCAGAGCTTTAATCCTGTTATGTAATTTATTATTTAAAGGAAAACAACATCCTATCCTAATCGTGCCTACTGCATTAGAAAATTCATGAGCAAATACTATAACAAATCATGTAACAGAATGTTTAACTCAACATTAGCTCAAAATGATCTAATGAAAGAAGAAGAATAACGTAGGAAGGAAGAAAGTGAAAGACGGAGGCAAAGCAAATAAACGATAAATTAAATACATTAGTAACAACTAATTAACCACTCAAATAAATAGATCATAGAGAGTTAGAAAAGAAAGAACAAATAAATGATATAAAATAGAATAAAGATAAATAAATTAAAGAAATTGATTTTGAAAATAAAATAACAAAAGAAAGATTATACGATTCTGTCTAAGAAGACAGGAAAAATATATGTTAGAGGAAAAAATGAACAAAATAGGAAAGCAAGGAAGAAAATAACTGGGCTAGAAGGGAATAGGGAAAAAGAAATAAAGCAAGTATAAAGAAATTGAGAGAAAAGCAGGAAAACAAACTAATAAATATAAATCAACAGAAAGAAATAAAATATATGTATTACAATGTATAATAAGTAATATTTTTAATATTTAATAAATTAATATATCAACAAAAATAATTGCAATTAGAAACAAAGGAAGGGGGAAATAAGACAATAAAAATAAATAAACATAAAATAAATAAATAAAATAAGAAGGAAAATGAGTATTATGAAGAAAGAAAATAAATTGTGTTGCTGAAGGAAAAGGAAAAAAGAGAGTATATTTGTTATATATATTGACACATATATGGAAAAAAAACAAGCAAATTTATATAAATGAAAAGAAAGATTAAAAAAAAATAATAAAATGAAATTTTCTTTAAAAATGTATTTATTTATAGACATTATATAATACAGACCCAAAGGTTTAAAGTCATGCTGTGCCCTAAGTCTATTTAAGTAAAAAAATTATAAAAAGCCTCTTTTAAATCAAGTATATAAAGATTTTTGTGTAATTAAGATCTTGGTAGAGATAAGACATTTTATTTTTTATTTCTGCTTTCCAGGACGTGATTTGCTTTTTTTTAGTTTGTATAAATCCGGGATTTAATCTTATATCCCTGTGGTCACTAATGCAGATCTTTCTGTACTGCTTCATCCCTGCTGTGTGATTATTGTTCCAGATGGACCGACAGACCTGAGAGTATCGGCCAAATCACCGAAATTACTCCCAAATGGAACATGGACCGCTGTAAGAGGCTCCAACGTTTTATTTAAGTGCTCCAGCAAGTCGTACCCATCACAAAGCCTGTCGTGGGCGTTTGGGGAAACCAGGAGGGGACTTGGTAACACGACGTCGTTGGAATTTGCAATCCTGAACGTTCAGCCGGTGGATCAGGGCAACTACACGTGTACGGCTCAGAACCTGGTGTCCAAGAAAAACGACTACCACAGTCTGGAGCTGCTCGTCTACTGTAAGATGGATTTATCCCACACATATATTACGATTATTAGAAACAGGGTTTGTTTGGTTGTGTGGGAAAATGGTAAATTGTGTGCTACTAATAATCCTGGTCTTTTTGATCAGATCCTCCTGTGATGCATCCAGACTGCATTTGGCACATGGCCGGTCAGCTCGATCAGGTCTTCTTTAACTGCTCCTGGCACGGAGGCTATCCTGCGCCCACACTAAAGGTCTTTCTGGAATCCAGCTCAGAGGGGAAGCAAACGCTGGCCAGCTCACAGGACACCGAGAACTTTGAGCTGAGTCTGAACAGGAGCATGCTGTATCAAGGCCAGAAGATCACGTGTGTAGGAGAACACGTAGCTCAAAAACCCGAAGAAGAAAAAAACTGCACCTTCACACTCAGTAAGATTTGTCGTCCAGCAGGAGACACGGATTAGGATGAGTTTGGTTCCATGAGCTAACCATGAACTGAGATCTGACATTTCTACAGATATAAATGCATAGACTTTAAAATATTGGATAAGAAAATACAATTTAAGCTCAAATTTAAGATGCAGAAGTTAAACAGGTTTCTCTGGATTTTATTCTAATATTGAAACACATTTTGAACATGGATTCATTCAGACTATATACTATGGAATTCGACATTTCTTAGCACCTTTAATAAGGGGGCACCCCTGAACATGAAATGATCTGACCTGGAGTAGACAGAGCCAAAGTCCTGAGTAGGACCGAGACTCAAGAACCTGCTCCTGACAAAACAGGACTTAATTTAAAAAAGATTGAGCGACAGACCTCACTTCACCAGAGGAGGGATTTGAACCAGAGAGTTGATGTCCTGTATCTACTGAGCCACTCTGGTTCGTATCTTGCCTCCGGTGGCAGATTCTCGAGACCTACTCAGGATCTAATCCAGATCTGCTTGCGTTGACCATGGGTGCCCTCACATTATATGTAATGTAATCTAATGTGAATTTTTCATCCCTTTTGGTTTGCTCTCATTATTCCCTCTGATACAGAGCTTCCATATCCGGAGGGAGATCCAATGGTTGCCGTTTTGGAAGGCGATAGCGTCACCCTTAAATGTTCTGAGCTCAGATCTCTGCCCCCTGCTAAAACCGTGTGGCAGAGAGGGATAAATCGAGAAGTCGTCTCTCCCAGCTGGAAATATGTCCTGGCTGAGCAGGGTCCGTCACGAACCCTCACTATAATCAATGTGAGCAAGGAGGATGAAGGAGTCTTCTTCTGCCGGGGCGAGAACGTCCTAGGTGCCAAAGAGCTGGAGGTGTACCTCACCGTCAGATGTAAGTACTTAATTAACAGAAAGTACAAAATATAAGCGCAGAACAGGGAGTAAATATATTAATCACTAAACATTTTCTCTTATCAGCTACATGTTGAAAAACAGTGCAACTAAACAGTGCTTACTCCTTATCAATTTTTAAAGGTGTCTGAGTGTGAACATTGTGTATACTTTATTACAAAATATAAAATATACATAATTTGGGTAAACAGCCAAGACAAGTTTGTTGGCTCCAATTTTGCACAGGAGCACCAAGACGCAAATGCACTTTCTGACCACGGGGTGGCACTATAAAGCACTCTAAAATATTACCAACAGTATTCGTACACAGTTTAAAAGCTTGTATGACATTAAAATGGCATATAATAATAGAATAGAAAGAAAATGAGGACCGTGTTATATAAAATGCAACACTTATGTCATATTGAGGGATCCCTCTGCCCCCAAAATATAAGGCTGTACAATCACAAGCTATAGTACAAAATAGATATATTTTTAGATTGGTCATTATTATTTAGGTGAAAATATGCATGAAAAGATGTAAAGATAAGGTTTGCAAGGTAAGCATGACAAAACTCAACTCAAATTAAACAGAATTATGTACACTGCTGCAAAACACAAAAATTCAGTGGTGAGAGCCGGCAATTTCTAGAGGCCTGGGTACTGTAGTCCTGAACCGGTATCTTCTGAAATGTTGCTGGACAAGATGCTTGCACTGAATTCTAAAAATTGTCAGGATACTCTTACACCATTACTGGCACCATTGCGTGCTGCACATTCACGTGTGAGTTTTAATATATATTTATTTGTTTATTCTTTCAGCTTCAGGATCCTCTGGGGCCGTTGTCGGTGTCTTCATCTCACTGCTGGTCGTAGTAGCTGGAGGGGTACTTGGTTACTTTTTGTACTTGCGCCGTGACAGGATATGTCTAGGTAAGCAAGTCTTATTAAACTTTATAAATCTAAATTTGTTTTTATGCTTAACACTGGTGTAGCGATACAAGCATTACACAGTATGATAAAAGTTTTCCTTTTTTGCACCAGAATAAATAAACAGCAATCATTCAAATAATTAAAAATCAACATTATGTTTTGGATGACTTTATGATTTCTGCTGAGATGTTTGCAGAAAAATAATGTTCCCTTATTCTTAACTTTTTACAGGTTTCCAATTTGGGTAAGTGTAAACCACAACTTTCTGAAATATAAAGAGTATCCTTAACAAGCAAATATGTGTAATAACACAATAATAATAATAATGACTATGATGATGATTATGAGTAGCAGTATCAGTAATAGTTGTCATAGTCTTCATAGTAGTACATTATTAGCTATATGGCAAGTTATATGGCATTTTAATGTCACTATTCATTGTAATTTATAACTAAATAACACATTTACAACATAGTAAATTTGTACTGCTTTTGCATTAACCCAAGTGTAGCCAAGACATACTAATATTAAATTATATTAAATTAAAAGCAACAAGATTAAAGGTTGTGGCCGCCACTGTTGGGCCCTTGATCAAAGCATGGATTGTACCTTAAGTCTGTATCAGCTGTAAACTGTTTTGGATAAGCAAAAATGTTTTAATGTCCAAAGTACAAAACTTAATCTGCAACTTCAGACTATAACCATGTCTTGATTGATTGACAAAATTTAGAGGCTTAGTTTAGAAGTAGGACTAATCTAAGAGTGCTCAGTAACTAGCCTCAGTACTGCTTCTTATCCTAAACTGATCACATTTCACAATCTCTCCAGTCATTTACATAACGACAGGGTGGACGAGATCAGTCTGGTCGAGTCGGACGACGAAGACGAGATTTTCCACGACGCCGTTCCGAGGCTCCCCGCGCTGGCTAATGGCCACAGTCCTTCTCATCCAACCACTCTGGTAGAGATACACTGTATACACTCTAGTAAGTGTCCACCATTAAATGTATTACTGTGAATATTTAAGATTACAGCTGTGGGTGTGTCTGGTTGAATGAAACTCTGAGTAGCTACTCAGTTATTTAGCGGCTGCTGTGTTACAGAGTTCAGCTCAGATTCAGCACAAAGATATTTGCTTTTCTTATAAGAGCTTGTGATGTAACAGAGTTGGTCATTGTTTTACTGCTTATGGTATTAGGTGTTGATATGTATTATGTCACCGTGTACCTACCCTCAGTGCTGATATTGTTAGTAATCAGTTTTTGGTGGTAAGCTAACTTGGTCTGTACCTTCAGGCAGGAGTTCCCTGCTGGTCGATGCTCGGGTTGACTCTGGTGACAGAAGATCGCACATTCCATTACGTGTCCTAATGCAGTGTGTCGTTTCCGTTTTCAGCTGATAATGAAGACAACGTGAATGACGCAGACCAAGATAAGACGCAAGACCAGATACAGCTAGATGAAGAGTCATAAAGAGACTTGACCGACCAATATGAATGTACAGAATATTTTTGAGTAGCCATTAAAGTGGCTTTTTAACTTCAGGGACTAATTTTACACTGAAATTCTGTTTTTGTCTGTATGTTGCTACGCTGTGATTGTGTATAAGCTTTCACTTAGTGTTGTATAAAATATAGTTAATTCTATGGAATTGTATAGTGCCCAGTTATATAAAATACTTGACATTTGCCTCTAGTTTTGTACAGGAACTATAATTAAAGGTAAGGTAATAGCCACCAGTTGAGAAACTGTAAAACTGTGAGTCTGAAAACAACTGGAGGCTTACTTGTTAGCAACATTAGCCGGAAGCACACATTTGCTAATCGTTTTGGGGAAGCAGTAAATTGTAAATATCCTGTTTCAGAAAATGAATGTACATTAAGTGATATTACTGTTGACTAGCAGTTACTTTAGCTTGGGGGTTATTTGAAAGCTATGATTTTAAAAGAGAAACTATACCTTTAAGTGTGTGTGTGTCTGTATGTATGTATGGAGGTTGTTTTATATATGTCCGACTGTTACCTATAGCTTTTGTCTCCATTAGGACAGAGCTGAAAGATGACGTGCCTTATTTAAATTCAGTTACTGTACAGAATAAACATACACGAACTTTCAACGCTTTATTCTGGTTAAACATAAAATACAGAATCAGAATCGATGTTGCCAGAACTACTGTGGTCTTGCTAATTACCAGAACACCAACATCAAAACACAAAATACGCTAGTCGTAACTGTTTTCCCCTAAGATGCTGCAGCTTCACGAACTTATAACATGTTGGCTTTTTAGTCTTCATTGTCTTCATTTTTGTGGATTTCTCTGCCCTGTGTAAACCAGAAATTGAGCGGCGCAAACCAGTTTAGACAAGCGACCAACTTATAGCGGTTTGTGCTACATTTTCAGTATAAATCACAAAAATAGAAAGTCGTTATCAGCCCAAAAATGAGGTACGGTTTAAATATAACCACGTAAATATACGTTGCTGTCGAAAACGCAATAATTTCACGTCTTCCAGGTGGGGATTCAATCGAATCGCTTAGTCGAATCGATTGAATTAAACGGCGTATGAGTGTTAATCAAAAACCTCCAGAATGTTCTCGTAGGGTAACAAATGTTCTGTCACACAAATACAATAACATAAACGTTAGACACAACAGTAATGCTTTAGATTTGTTTTAAGCCCATAAACTCTGTATATAAGAATCAAATGTATTTCACAAAAGTTTATCTTATCAGCCATAAAATACAGACAGTGTGATAAACGATTACGTCGGATCGTGATTCAAACGAATCAAATTACGAGTAGTCGATTCATGTTAAGTACTCTGTTCGAAAGAATCGGTTCAGTGGTTAAGCGCGTGAGCATCTGTGGTAACCGGGGCTGTGTCTCTGGCGCTGTGGGAGCAGTGTGTGTTGTTTGTCATGTCGTGAGCACGTGAGTGTAATAATGCGCTTTAAATGGAGGAACACACACGGATTTCTCACGATCTCTCCCACACAATGTGTCCTAATACCGAAGAATCCAGACATGACGGTAAGTGGCGACAAGTGTTCACCGATTTTGTTGAAATCATGGCGGAGGAACTGATGAAAGCACCTGAGGCAAGATATACTGAAGAAATGACACAGCGTTACTATTTATATATAACTAGCTTTGATTGTGTTTTAAAGAGTAAATATATTACGAATAACCTTCAGTGGTTATTTATCTTAATAACGATAGTATACAGCTATATGAATGTCTAGGTATTAAATGTTGAATTAAGCGAATTAGATATTTATGAAAATGATTATAGATTATTTAATCGAATTATATATGTAATTGAATAATATACTTATTTTATGCAGTCAGTTACTTAAATTTACTTAAATATTCATATTAAGTATACTATTTTTCATATTATATAACTGTGTTATTTATGTACCACTATATGTTATTTAACTATATATTACATAAAAACTTATATGCTGGTTTTATACACAACAAATGGATTTAAATCAGTGTATATCTATGGCTTTTTCAGTCAATTATTTAATTACTTAACATATAAGCATTTAAATGAATAATTGTAGGATAATTTTACATTCTTAATATTGCATAATTATATTAATACCCAACCTTAGTAGTTAGTTGCTTAAATAATAATGCTATTATTTTTATAAAGTACATTCAATCAAATAAGTACATATCATAAAAACATTATCTGTTGATTGTGTACAAACATTACTTAAATCAGTGTTAAGGAATAAAAATCGTATAATAAAAATATCAGATTATATGTATCTGTGGCAATTCTTGGTTCTGTTAAGGTATATTATAAAAAAAATAATAATAGTGGTACAAGTGCAGGTACTTTACTGATCATCTTTTAATAATGAATATGAATTTTGAATGTTATTGTCACTTTGAGGTTGAGGATTATAATGTGTAAATACAGCTGGAGAGCGTTATCGATGACAATATAAGTATATATGAAATCTATTACATAATAATTACACATGTGCAGTATCTGTATGAAGTAACAGTAAAGAGTTAAAGTAAATATGAACAGTGAAACTATGCAAAACCACAACAGACACACACAGTAATCCCTATACAAAAGGTTTAATGGTCCCTCTGCTGTAGCTCAGGTGTGTTCTGTCAGAAAGCTGAGCTACATGTCCTACAGGTAATACCCAGCAGCTTTACTTACCTCCACTGGTTCCCCTCCTGTTGTTTCAGACTGTGATGAGCTGATTTCGGAGCTAAAGCCCGTGTTTCAGCCCCGATTGTACGGCTCACCTGGCTGTGAGACGTGGAGTGTCTGTTTCTCGCCAGATGGCTCCTGCTTCGCCTGGTCTGCCGGTTACGGCCTGGTTAAGGTGTTGCCATGGCCGCTGCCCTCCAACCGGTAGGTAAAACCCACTTTCTTCTTTCAGAGAATGCACTGGACACGCTGTATTGTCCGGGGATTACATAACACATGCAGGGAAAAGCCTAAATGTGGCGTAAAGTACATGGCCAAAAGTTTGTGGCCACAAAACATTGCATGTAACATTGCACTTTTGGGCTGCTACAACACCTTTCACTCTTCTCATAAGGTTTTTGGAACATTAAAGTGGGCTGATGTTTGACAGTAAGCCCTGGCTAATTGTTGGCATCCCAGTTCATCTCAGGGCAGGCAAAGTACTGGATTTGACCTGGAACTGCGTCAGATCTATTTATAAATGTACCGCAGTCCAGTAAGAAGATATGTGTGTGTGTGCTTGGAAATGACTCACTTTCTGCTTTCCACAGTCACGCCGTAGACCCCAAAGGCGAGGTGGTAACCCTGGACTGTGGACAAACCGTGTGGAGCATGGCGTTTGGGCCCTCCCTCTCATATCAGGCGAAATATGTGAACAGACACGGACTGCTGCTAGCAACGGGCCTCCATAACGGCGTGATCAAGGTGTGGGTCGTCTCCACTGGTAAGATCGGAGTCTGCACCCTGTAGATTTGTGTTTATAAAGAGGTCGGGTCCAGCTCAAATCCCAAACAGCCGGAGATGTAGTAGAAATAGGCAAAATGATGGAATCACCACACTTAGTAATTAAGCATACCATGTTCTTTAATTAATGACTTTTTTCAGACTATAAACGAGTGGGGAATTTGGTTTAGGCTCTGTTTGATTCTGTTTATGTCCCAGAAGTTGAATCAGTTCATCTGGACATAAGGTTTTATAGGAGAAACCTTTGGTCACTCATCCAATTGACTTTTCCAGTCTCAGCTAGTTGAAAAACTTCCCCAATCTTACATACAGCACTATTACATAATAATGGGACCACTGATCAGTTTAATATGCAGATAGCCATGGCCATTAATGATAATGGCCACGTGAGCCATTCACACAGGACTGGGGAATGGCTGCGATAGCGGCATTGTAAGATGGCCTGAGGCCCCTTCCTTGGTTCATAGATGGGTGTTCCCGTTTTACAAAATCCTGTGTGAATGGCACACTGCTATCTGCATTTTAAACTGATCACCGGTCCCATTGTTATGTAATGGTGCTGGTACCAGTCGTTACACAAAGGTGCTGTATATAAGATTGGGGAAGATTTCCAACTAGCTGAGACTGAAGAAGTCACTTAGATGAGTGACGAAACGTTTCTCCGACAAAACCTCATGTCCAGATGAACAGATTCAACTTCTGGGATTGTCTCTCCTGGATTACTGAGTATGCATCAAGACATTCTGTTTAGGTGTTAGTGATGGTTTTTGTTTGGCTTTTCTAAATGTAAATCCCATTTTATTCAAACGGATTCTTACAGTTCTGAAACAAGTCCTGTTTGTTTTTTAATTCGTTTTGTTGTTCATTATGTCTGATTGGTATGTTTTCCTTTTGTATCCTTCCCATCTTGTTTATACCTGCACCAAATTTTAGACACAGCTGACTGGGAACAAGTAGCATCTTTTACCGCAGTGTTGGAGTTTTTAATACTTTCCATTGTTTCAGTTTAAAACTGTCTTGTTAGAGCCATGTTTTCCTTCACTTGACCAAGCCCAACAGCTCGTTATGGTTAACTGCAGACTTATTTATATGTTTAGACTTATTATAGAGATACTAAAAATGCTAAAATGTAATTAGTTTGAGGTTTGCTTCACAAACCAGAAACTTAAATTGTTCCGTTTGATATCTGTGATTTGTTTATTTCATACTAAATGAAAAATCATCCTCTGAGTGTGGTGATTAAATCATTTTTCTTCTTTTCGGGTTGTAGTTGAGCTCTGCAGAAGACCGGTTGGGACGGGTTTTGATAGTAACCATGACGATGTAATCACGATCATGAGCGTAAATACACTTATCACTGCTTTTTATTTAGGAAAGCTGCTGTTCAGTCTGAGAGGACACAAGTCCGTGGTGAGGGATTTGGTCTTCACTCCTAATGGGAGTCTCAGACTCGTGTCGGCCTCCAGGGACAAAACGTTAAGAGTTTGGGATCTGGCAAAGAAAGGTTACTCAACTGCATGATATATCTTTATTACTTTATAGAGTTATAAACATTTATAAGTACACAGTTATGCAGGATGTGCCAGAGTAACTCTTTGGCCTGTATAATTTAAACATTGGTTTTCTATCACTGTCCTCAGTGATTCGTGTTAACGGAGCGTTTTTCGTCCGCAGATACTCCGTCCCATGTGCTGACCACCCAAAACCACTGGCTGTTTAAATGTTCGGTTTCTCCAGACAGCAGCATGATTGCTTCAGTGGGTAACCTTGACTCTGTGAGTAACTTTACTGTGTACGGTTAATGATTACTAAATGCCGTGGGAGTGACGGGACTTCCTCTTATCTGACACTGCAATTGTGTAAAGATCTGGAAAGAGCCATTAGTGGTGTCACTTTGGGTTTTGTTTCCTCACATCAAGCTTTGTGTCATCACCCACTGGCCTTTCATACAGATGCCATACATTTGAGCTTTGTCCAGATTTGAATTAGTCCAGAAAAGCATGCATGTATAGGCTTGTTTTTCAGAACCATGGTAACCAGGTTGCCTTTGCAGTAGTCTTTAAGTAGAAGCGTTTTATCTACTTGAATCTACGTAATAACAGTAATGAACTATTAATACTTGTATTTACAACATTTTATTGCGTCTCTGGAACTCTGTTAGTTGCCTTGCATTGGTCCGAAGCCTCATATCAACCCTGCTACTTTACAGAAAGTCTATTTGTGGAGTCTGCGCTCCTACACCTTCATCAGGAACCTGAAATACGATCACGAGAGAGCCATGATATCCTGCGATTTCTCCATGGATGGAGCTCTGCTTGCCGTCGGATCTTTCAGTACCAAAACGGGATGGTGGCTGGACCTGTGGGACCCTTACACCGCAGAGCACCTGACTAAAGTGCAGTGAGTGAACAGGATCAGCCACATTTTAGGATTTATAGAGCTAGAAACTAAGTGAATTCTTCCAAAGGAAATGGCTTTTAAATGTCTAATAGCTGTGTTTGATTAAAAAACACACTGATGTTGTAATCAAACACAGCTGTGGTAGCCTAGCGGTTAAGGTACTGGACTATAGACCAGGACTATAAATCCAGGGTTCAAATCCCACCTCTGCCAAGCTGCCACTGTTGGGTCCTTGAGCAAGGCCCTTGACCCACAAGTGCTTGGATTGTAAGACTGTATCAGTTGTAAGTCGCTCTGGATAAGGGCGTCTGCTAAATGCTGTAAATGTCAATGATGTGAGCAGACAGAGGTTTGAATTATACTAAACATGGACTGCATGTAGAAATATACCAGTATTTACTGAAATTAGACCATACTTTTGATCAAAAAGGATTTTCAGACTGGGAGAAGGTACAGAGACAAAAAGCTCAACAAAAACGTATAGAAAGAGCAGGTAAAAAACGACACCAGGGTTAAGTGTGGGAAAATAAGGAATACAGTTTTGGGCTTGTCCAAAAGTAAATATTTTCTGGCATGAGATTTATGCAGGATTGGTTATTATTCTTGTGACCTAAACCTCTGTAATGGAAATAATTACCTTCTCCTTGAGGCTTCAAATTTGGGGAAATTTGGGGAAACGACCTTTCGTGTAAACGTGTCATTGAGTCTCTCATAGAATCTCCCTCTTTTTTAAATTTTATATTGTATTTTTTCTTTTGACAACACACCATGTTCTATATTTTAATCAAAAAAGTTGAATCACTTATGTAATGGTAATTAATTAAGAATGATTGTACACTATTTCGTTGGGTGATTCAGAATAAATATATATATTTTTTAAAAGTGGGGAAAAAAAAAAAAAAAAAAAAAGAGTGTTCTCTGCTGCTTCCTCTACAGGGACTGTGATGCATGTGTTTGCAAACAAGACAACTTCCTGGCAGCGTTGTGCTTCTCTCCTGTAGCTCCTCATCTGGCTTTCAAAGATTACAGGTCAGTAGAGTCACAGGGTTCATCTGGTTCCCTGGTCAGGGGCTGGTGTACGAACAAAGGTCTGTGAGAATGTGGCATGTTCAGACGTGTCTTATTACGTCGTCAGGATGACCTAAGCACATTCCTTTGAGTCACTTTCCTTGACTAAAGGCATCCGGTTTGTTACAGGGCGTTACAGATTTGGGACTTGGAACAAGATAAACTGGTTTTGGAGTCGGATCATGACCGAGTCAGTGGCCTGTGCTGCGCATTCCACCCACACGGGGGCGTTGTTGCTACAGGGTGAGCCCTGAGAAAGGAAATCAACCCAAAAACATTCTTAACACTAGCAATCGGACATGAATCAGAATATTATGACATAATGATTTCGTTAAGGCCAGCCAATCAGAAGCTGGCACGCTAAAGAAGCATGGTATGAGTTTTATAATTCGTGTTCATTCCCAGGTGTCGAGACGGGCACGTGAAGTTTTGGAAAGTACCCCGCTTGGTCCCGAGCCTGCGCCACCTGTGTCGGACAGCGTTCAGGCACTCCGTGTCCACCTTCCAGGTCAGGGCGTTACCCCTCCCGAAAAAAATCCTGGAGTTCCTGACTTACAGGAACATCCCAAAGAGCAAGATCCTACGCTGCAGAGATCACTACGGATCACCACGAACGGCTCTTGCGTTCAAAACCTGAACCAATCCGCGCGTGTGAAGAAGAGATACGGGTTCATAAGGGCAAAGCGTTTATTGAAACCCAGTTTATTACTGCTGCTGTAGACCTGAGCGACTGATGTTTTATCAGGCAGCTACGCTCTAGCCATCGCTCACCACCATATCCCGAACTGCCTGGAATGCGGCCAGCATCGAGCTCAGCTGAATCCTCTCACTGGTTCCAGAGGCCAAGCGATACCTGCACGAGAGAGGAGGGAAAGTGATCAGAAATCTACATTCTGTTATCGATTACTGATGTTTGTGTATCCAAAATACGCACTGACATGGATTGATTACTATACAAAATGTGATGAACCTGGCAACCCCAGATGCACAACACTTAATAATCAGATGCTGAAACGGAACAAAACTCAGCGTACCATCTGGTTTCAATCACTATTATCAAGTTTTTATTAGTGCTGTCAAATAGTTGAGGTTTTGCTGCTTCTTTTTGCAACTTAAATAGTTTGTTTGTTTTGATTCAAAAGCACCATAGCACTAAAAACAAGTGGACATTGACTTTTAGAATGCATTTATTAATGTATTTATTGGTGTTTCTGTGAGGGGAAAAAGGAAATCTACTCACTCGATATCTGCGAGCTTAATGAGCAAACCTATCCGAATCGATGGAGGGAAATCCACTGGAATTAAGGAGGAGAAAGAACAAATAAGCATCGAAAAACCTATAGAAAGGCAACTTTTACACATTTTTACCTTATTCCAAACAGACCTTAGTCTAAAATCCTTACAGATTAGTACTAGATACTAGTAACAGAAATGTGAAAAGTCTAAATCTGGATGGGGAGGGGAAAAAAAAAAAAAAAAAAGCTGCGTCTTTCTAATTTGACCAACTCTTCAAGCCCAGCCCAGGATTCAAACCCAGGTCTTCAAGAAATGGCATTTCACCTGGCTCTTACAACATAGAAATACATGCTAAATACTAAACGCAAACAGTAGCAGCACCTCGAGAGCACATTCTCTTCCTCTCTCAGTGTGTCGTTTAATTCCACTACTTTTAATCCCGTCATCTTTACCTCTGTGTATCAGCAGATGCACCTCCGTCAAAATATCATGCAGCGCCAGGCCTTTCAGGGTCTTCAGCTCTAGGATCTCTATCAAACGTTAGGGTTAAGGAACAGCAGCACATAATTAGGACCCTAAATGTAAGCAGTACAGCAGGATACGGTTATAAGCCGTGGTGAAATCTTTGTTCAAGGCCCAGTCTAGTATGTTGGCGATGTCCGAGCGCAGGGGGTGACCCGTACACGTGTAAACCATCTCCTCTGTCACGTTCCCGTAGGCCATGTGAGTGCTCTGCGCACACGAGAACACACGGAATAAGCCTAACTTGTATTAAGTCAGGGCTTAATATTAGTAGGAGTACAGTAATGGGATATAATAAAAGCAGAAGCGCACCTGTAAAATGTTTAAGGATCGCCTCATGTCCCCTGTTGACAGAGTCACGATGGCCTTCATGCCGTCTGGAGTGATGTCAATGCTGACGGGAATATAAAGGAGAGAAGACACATCGCTCACTGATAGAGTTTGGTCCGTGTTCACCTGTAGTTCTGATGACGTCACTGTACCCGGGATGTTGGAGTTGTTTTTCAGACTAGTTTTGTCATTTTAGACCATCTAACAAAGGCCACAGGCAGAACTGGAAATGCTTTTTCTTCCTTATACATGATACTCGCTAATCAGAATATATATAATCGCCTTAACAGCGCTGAATAGTCCAACAGTGAAACCCAATTAACAACCAGAACGATTTGGGCTGCCATGTCAGACTTTTCGGCGCAACTAATGCCATGCGTTTCATAAACCCTCAATTGCGATATGATTTTTTCAAATCCCGGTGCATGTTTCTGAATACAGTACGTGAGGGTCACCTCTCCTGCTGGATGACGTGCTCTAGTCTGGGAATCATCTGGTCCTGGGAGAGAGGGCCGAATCGGAAGCGCGTGCATCGGGACTGGAGTGCAGGGATGATCTTTGACAGGTAGTTACAGATCAGACAGAAGCGAGTGTTTTCTGTGAACTTCTCAATTACTGAATGAGAAAAAGAGAGAGAGAGAGAATTGTGATTTGTTAGATTTAAAGCTGATTATTTAAATCAAAGTTCCGATTGCGTTGACTCCAATGTAAACCATTAGCTCGAGTTATTAAATCTCCATCTACCTCACAGCACACAGTGTAGCAGTGCGTTTAGTGACCGAAAAGACAGAGCAGGATCATTTTACCACAGGACCATGTGGGTGCACAGCAGGTAAGCTGGTAGCAGGGCAGATGGTTCGTTACCTCTCCTTAAAGCGTTCTGGGCATCTTGGGTCATAGCGTCCGCCTCGTCCAGAATCACCAGCTTAAACCCCTTCCTACACAAACAGCCAAAAGAGAGAGAGACATAAACAGAGGGCTTTAATAAGAGACTCTAACAAAAAAATATACGTTTATACACGCCCAAAAATGTTTACATCGGTGTTTCCTACAGAATTAATGAGAGCGAGCTTACTGTCTAGCTTAAACTGAGCAGAGGAAAATCAAGAAAAACAAGAACAACGTCTTTGCATAACTGGATCAACGCTGTGTGTGCAGTTCTACAATGAAAAAGGATTAAATAGTAAAAGTGATTGAAAATCAATATGTGGGGGTCAGTACTGATATTGCAGAGGGCTGCCAAAAATAAATAAATGTATGGAGAAATCACTAATTTGCTTAAACTACGTGTTCATGATCATTTTCTGTGAATAAACCTTTAATTTGCAAACATCTCTTGGATATTCCACGTCTGGAAAATGAAATCATTTTACATGGGTTAAGACTTTATGTTGTGTATAAAAATGTTGATGCTGTGCAATTCAAAGACCTTTAAAACATTAACTTTCTATTTTAACTATTGGCATCAACCAAGATCATAATCAGACTTCCGATTCATTTTCTTTACATTTACTGTAGATTTATTGTGGTGATTTTTTGGCCTATCCATGTTCTTCACTTACTTGAAAATGGTCCTGGTGCTGGCGAAGCTGAGGATGGGGCCTCGAACCACATCTATACCACGGTCATCCGAGGCGTTGAGCTTCGGAAACAAGCAGTTTAGTTTTAATTTATGTTCCTTTTACATGCTTGCTGTGTAACTTCCATCTTAAGTTAAATCGGTCATCGTTTAGTCAGACAAATATAAGCGTAGATGAACACTGGAGTTCTTATTAACTAATGGCTGGCAGTAAAATGTTAGAACTGAGGCGGCGGTACCTCCAAAACCATGGAGTTGAACTCTTTGTCCTTGTAGAGTTGCTTAGCACAAGCTAAAATGGTGGAGGTCTTTCCTGTCCCAGGAGGCCCATAAAACAGCAGATGAGGCAGTCGGTCTTCTCTGATGAACTTCTGAACTGAGGATGAATCAGACATGCTTATAAAACATATCTTATATAAAGCTCTAATACAGATGGAATGTATCACAGATCTTAAACACCAAGATTTAACCGCTACATTGCATCTGTACGTCAACTGTTTAAAATATTATGTCAAAAATATTCTGAAATGTTTATTAATATGATTAATTCGTCAGATTAAACGTTCATTTCTTGCAGAATGTATATAGTGTCACAGTTACATTCACCTACTGTAATTATAAAATGACACGACAGAAGATGTTGAGCGATTTCGGGAAGATATCACCCACCCCACATCATCTCATTTCTTACTTGTGCTCAGGATGTCCTGGTGTGAGATCAAATCATCCAATGTCTGAGGTCTGTACTTTTCAACCCTACAAAAAGCACAATGTACACTTATTTCTAAAACTGTTTTATTTAGTTGCTTCATAATAAAGAGTCTTGCTCAAGGGTCCAATAGTGGCAGTGCTGGTAATCAACCCTAGTCCAAAATAATATATAAGGTTACATAAAATTAATACAATTCATTTATAAATTTACAAAGCACGTAGCTTGACCACTGATACCTAAACCTTGGCATAAGACTACATTTCAGCTAAACCTCATAAACCAAATGTGTGCACATATAAATACACTACCCACTGGTTATCTGTACATTGACCGTACAGTGCTGTTTCATACCCTACCCGTATTCCGACAACCCGGGCTTCTTGAGCTGGGATTGGCTAAATGAGATGTTGAGCCAATCAGAGCAAGGACAGTAGACAAAACACTACCCAATCGAGAGAAGGAGCGGGATTTGTCGAAAACGGGTGGGAAATTACTATAACGTAAACATAGATACACGACAAGTAATACATTTGAGTGATATCTAGATAACACGGTACCTACCACCATAAACGATGAGATTCTATATAAATGCTCCATTTGTTAAAAAAGAATGAGTATTCTTTAAAATAAACAACCGAACTCTTGATTTACCTTAATTTCACTACATACGGTCACTCAAAAAATGACTGCAGTAAACTCTTACCATGGTAAATTCCTTGCCTGAAGCGGCGTTTTGCTTGTCGATGCCATTTTATTGTTTTATGTTTCGTGCATCCAGTAAGAAATCCGCCTTCTCTTCGTTCACGCTTTTGGCGCGCTTTACCTCAAGACCTTTACGCCAATGAAAGCGGCTTGACAGCAGGTGCACGTCCGAAACCACAGCTTGTTCACTATCTAGTGCACTATTTAGGACGTATTGCTAAGTTATACACCGTAATTGAAAGCGTAATATTTGTAATCTTTTGAATTTCTAAAACTCTAAACAGATATAATTCAATTGTTTGGCGGTAGAGAGCGTTTAGAATGAACAGGAGTTTGCCTGGATAGGGCGTAGTCTGGTATTTGGGAACGCAACCTCTAGAGGTTGGTGATTGTAACTACCCCCTTTAGCTTTACTGTTTATGTGGGGAATTGAAGCGATTTTAGGATAATAGTTTGGCCAAACAAAATACATTTCCACTTATAATAAATTCAATTAAATCCCCAAAAACGTGTCTGATTTTCCTTTCCTCATTTTTCAGCTGGAGCTAATGTAGATATCAAGTAATACCAACTAATAGCTGGAAATTTAGCATCGAATAAACTACATACCACCACAGAGTATAGAGTTTCAGTCAGGATTTTGCATATAATGGTAAATATCTGACTGGAATGTGGAGTTGCTTACAGCGTTCTGGTTCTACAGAAAATAACTAAGTATTGTGAAGGATCTGTGAGATAAATTCCTAATAATTACCACATTAACAAATATTTAAGCAAATGAATGACAGTTGGTGCTGACAATAATATCTTTACAACTCAGGTAACGTGCCAAACCATCGCAATCTCCACATTACAGACTCACAGGTCTCGGATCTTTCTTGTTTTGCTTAACATAGTAAGTCTGAGTTCCAGAGACTAGCCTGGAAAACACACAATCTGCACACAGTGCCAGTCCATTGCAAGAGTTTTGTAAGAAGCTACTTCAATTAAATATTTGACCTTTTTATTTAAGTACCATTTTGTACCTGAAAGGACTTATTTTCTTTGAAGAGACGAACACATTCAAAGGTGATTTTGTTATGAAATACAGGATTTTTCACAATGCGGAGCGTTTCAATAGGCAGCAATTTTAGAACCATAAACCATCAAAACATGACTTTTTATTTACGTGTGTTGAAAGAAAAGTGGGTTACATAAGGCTTGTTGTGCTCTAAAGCTGTTTTCAGTGCATTGTCAAGTCTTGCATTAAAGAAAAAAAAAACTGGTAGGGCTGGGAGCGTGTGTCGCTTCAGAACATCGGGCAGCTTCAGTAATGCTCAATCTTTTGTTATAATATTTGCAATATCACATTACAAAAAACAAAATATCTATGTTTTTGTATATAAAATTACACACATTTTGTTGAGACAAAAGTCCATTATTTGGTTAGAATAGCTAAAAATTTTACATGTAGGCTATATCAGGTTATTCTACAAAACCTCCTTTATGTAGCCTATGTCAAAATTAATTGTGGTTAGTCTGGACCTCAGGGACTTTGACCAGGGATTAAATCCTTATGACCACATGACTGAGTTGGAGCATCTCTGAAACAACAAGGCTTGTGGCACTGAGGACCAACCAATGTGGGGACCAACCAACTAAGGAGGAACAAACCACCAACCGGCAAAATGGTGATAGTTTGTCTTTCTTTCATTGTAGGGTCTTTCCACTGACATAATATTAGTTTATTGAGAATGAATGCAACATCTATCCCTAACCCTAATCTTCATCCTTATCTTAATCCCAATAAACTAACGCAAATGTTATGGTTGTTTTTATTTTTAAAAGAAAGTTACTGTTTTTGTAAATAAAAAATGAGGACCAGCAAAATGTCTCCACAAGGTAAAAACTTCAAATTTTTCATTCCTGTGTGAACAATGTCCTCACAGTGTCACACTCAGTCCCTCATACAGGGAGACTTTAGAGACGCCAGCTGACCTAACCCAAGAATAATGTCTTTGGAAGGTGAGATCAAACACACAGGGAGAACCGATGGGGTTGGGGAGTTCTTTGGTTAGTTCTTTTCTCACTAAGTAAAAAACTGTAGTAATTGTTGATCCGTGGTATGAGGGCTGAGAAACTGTAGCTTTAACGCTCATACGGAATAAGGGAGCTCCATTTTCGTGCAGGAGGTTGTTTGAGTTCAAACAGTGAGCTCACCGCATTTGATGCGGATCTCGCGAGAACTCGGCGGTTGCTGGGGGTTTGATTGACGGGCAACACGTTGGTGAGGTGGGGGAGCGCCGGGATGCTACAGGAGGGGAGCAATAAGACCGTATCTAACGTTACCTGCGCCTAAACAGAGAGCAGGATCAGAAACAAACGCGCCTGTTTACCGCCATGAGAAGGATGCCGCCGGAGCTCGGGGCTGCGCCATGGATGGATGCGGAGCGCGTCTGATTTTTTCCTCTTCACTCTGTGTTTGTTATTATGGTAGGCTCTGAAACGGATCAACCCTGATGCAAAAGGCGTCAGGAGACCCGAAACGGACGAGGATGGAATCGCCTTACACGTAGAGGCTCTGCTGCACCTGCTTTTCTTTCTTTCTTTCTTTCTGTCTTTCTTTCTTTCTTTTATAATAACCGTTCTTATCGAGAGAAGGTGGCACCGCCGCTGACAGTGAGACCAATAATAATAATCCGTTTTGCCAAGCCGATCGCGCATGATGGACGAGGAAAAGATGACGAAAAGCGAGGAGGTTCACCTGAGTTTGCAGAAAGCCCTGCAGCAGTGCGAGCTGGTGCAGAACATGATCGACATCAGCATCTCCAGCCTGGAGGGGCTCCGGACCAAATGTGCCACATCCAACGACCTGACGCAAAAAGAAATCCGCACGCTCGAGGTAAGAGCACCATCAGCATCATCAGCACGGTGCGTGATCAGGCCGGAGTGTGAGCATCTTTATTTATTGCACGATTTATTTTCGTGCGTGCGTGTGCGTGTGTGTGTGCGTGTGTGTGTGTGTGTGAGATAAATAAAGGAGCTGCAGTGAGGCGCATTCTGCAGGTGGTGCACAAAAAGAGCTGCTTCACACGCCTGACTTGCTAACATGGACACCAGGCCTTCTGTAATGCTTCAAAAGGATTTTTATTACAAGCACACATTGGTTCATCTTTCTTGTAACCCTCATATAAATGGAAGCAGGAGAAGAAAAAAAGCAAAGGGACTCCCTGTGGCATTGACAGTCATCAGTGATTCCCCATAGTGGGGGAGTTGTTAAAGGAATACTCCAGCCTTTCTCAGTCTAATCTCTACCCACCACATCTCTAGCATGGCACATCATGCCAAACGACCTGTTATTACCTTATTAACCGTTAACAAGGCAGTTACAGTTCTAGCACCTTGCGAAAACACTAGGCCTTTGAGAAGTGTGTCCAAACTTTTGCACATGCACAATGTTCCAGGATGTCTTATAAAACCAAAAATATTCGTAAAACTTCAGTTCTTTCATCAGTTGCTAGTGTGATTAGTGTAGATCTTCTCTGATATATTACTTTTTAAACAATACAAAGTTTGTGTGTTTGTTTCAAACTTACATTCATAATAAAATATAAGGCTGCTCAATAAGGTAAAGCAACTGTAAGATGCAAGTCCATCACTGCAGGGACTGTAGCCTTTCCAATAGGGCAGGCATCACCCTCAAACAAGACTGTTTGTGACTGAGGGAGGGTAATCATTCCCAGGCATCCTGCCCAGGCATACTTACATGTGTGCCCATGTTTTCTGTGGTTTAGCTATCATGACTCTGGCTAGGAAAAACCAAGTTAGAACGTTACGGTATATATTTTTATGAAAGTAAGATGTGGGCATCATGGTGGCACAGTGTGTGGTTTGCATGTTCTCACCATGCCTGTGTGGGTTTTCTACTCCAGTTTCCTCCCACTTTCCAAGGACATTTGTTAGCCTCTCTAAAGTGTCCCAGTGTGTGTGCCCTGTGTTAGACTGGCACCCTGATCAGAAGAGATTCTCTAATTTTATAATCTTTAGTCATACAACTACCACCAGGTTTATAAATGAGAACATTTTCCCCTCCTCCTTCTTGTTTTGACCCTGCTTTTTCTTGGCCAGGTTTTAGGAGCCCTGGCACCTACTCCCAGAGAACATAAAATGGAAGTGTGAGCTTGGACTGGATGAGCCACCAGTCCACTGGAGGGCTGGGTGGGGGTATCAGACCAGACTCCCTTCCCTCAGACAAAGTGTCACCTAAGTGCACAAATTAAATAAGTGAATGCTGAAGGATTCTGTCATTCTGCTCTTGGTGGAGAACTGTGAAACCATTTGGACTGTGTTTATAAGAGCAGTTTAGTGAAATGACAGGATGTATGAGGTGCTTGTTGATAGAGGTTTTGTGACATATCTATAAATAATTCATGATCTGCTAGGTTGGGCTTTAGTGGATTTTGTGATGCTTTAAAAGTTTAGTATTGTTCTTTCTGTTTTTCATCCCTACTAAAAAAACAAACATGCTCGTTCATGCTGGTTTGTAATGACTATTGGCAGGACCATTAACACACAGCCCTCCCCTCCCTCAGATTCACCCAGTTGTGCATGTATTTGATGCCCAAACCAGTCTGTGGCATCACCTTAGCACATAAATCATTATTATTTCCCTGAGGCCTATTCTTGAATGCCTTGACCAGGAGTGAAAAGTGTTCTCTGGTTGGGACACAGCCATAACTGCACTGCTTAACCTTCTTGTTGCAAGCGAAACCCGAGATTCAAACCCAGGTCCTCAGGAACAGTGTTTACAGTGGCTGGCACTTACTTCAAGTCACAGGAGCTTCTCTTATTATTATTATTATTATTATTATTATGAATACTACTACTACTACTACTAATAATAATAAGTAGTGCAGTTGTGAATGAAGAAATGGTAAACGTGTTTGATTGAGTCTTGCGTTTATTTTTTATTTTGTTTGCCTGCCTTTGTTTAGCTGTGCCATCACTGCTCTGACATCACTAGGTCAGCAAAACCTGTCCAATTTATGCTTCTGCAACACATGCTGCTCCAGTTCAAGGAAACTGTGAAGTAGTAAATATCACAACACTACATAGACAAATATACAAGATTTTACACTCTTAGTTTAATAAAGGCATGCTTAAAGTGTTTCTGAATCAATTGTTATTTTTATTTAGCAGTATAATAATCACATTAAAAAAATAAAACAGACTTACTGTTACAGAAAGCACAATCATAGTCTTAAAGGTGGCGTAACTATCAAAGTGTCACAATTAATAACCAAACATCCATAGTTAATAAATTATATGAACTCTCATAAATACAGCATTGTAATTAATGAAAGCTAGGCTAATTAACGATTAGCGATTTGTTAGCGTTAACGACTGTGAATAGACTCATGATTATGACATGTTTTATATATTTGTTTGCCTTTAAATAAATCACTGAGAATGTAATAATGCAATTTAAGAACCTACTACCGAAATGTAGTGTATTAAGGATATGAGTGAACTGAGACAGTGTGTGAGTGTAGCTTGTTTGCTAACAGTGTGCTAATGATGCCTGCATAGAAGCATAAGTAGACTAATATGGATTTTTTAAATGTGCAGTTATGTTTTAACAAACTACTGAAAATATAATGGTCCAAATAAAGACTCTGGTGCTGGTTGCTAGTGCTAAACTTTCCAAATTGCTGTGTACTGCATTATCAGGTATTTTAAATTAGTCTACATCCAGGTCATGTCTTTATATTTGCCGGGACAACTGAACATAATAATATTGTAACACATTTGACAGTTGGCTTTATGGATAAATAAAACCCTTTTAGACAACAAACATTATTTTGTCTTTAGAAATAGTGGACATTAAAGATGGAAACTTAAAATAGATTCATCATTCACACAAGATTCTGGGTTAAACTTCGTACTGTATGTGCTCACACATGGGACAGAAAGTACCTGTGAGCCATCTGTGCAGCCTCGGGAGTGGCTTCCATTAGTGCGCCAAAATCCGAGAGCGCTATTTTGGGACGGGACCCCACTGAAATAACCAG